>DAKLCV010002339.1:0-35150 GCA_030247045.1 Colobus guereza
AATTTGATACATAACGAAATCAGGTTTGTGAGGTCGATCTTAATTTGTAGACAATTTGTGCTTTGCATGTCTTTCTGTACGGTTCTGTCAACAAGGGTATCTTAAGTCAGGTTGAATGCGGGACCCAATAAGCCTGCTGTTCAAGCCAGAACAACTAAATGGTCAGTAAGCACCATCCAGTGGGACTCTGTGAAAAATAAAATGTGTGTATCTATGTCTTTAATGTGGTAGCTGATAGTCTTATGTGGTATTGAGCCCCTTGAAATGTGGCTAGTGTTCCTGAATTGCTGAATTTTAAATCTATATTAAATGAGATACATGTGCATAAATGGTCAGAAACGAGCTGGGCTACAGTCCTACATCTTGTTCCATGTCCTTTGGAACATAACCTGTAATCATGTGGCAATACTTTTTTTTAATCTCTGCCATTTTACGAAGGTGGCTGTCTTCTTCTGCTAAGTCAGTTCATGGGCGAGTGCCACAGAATCTGATAAGCCATGTTTTCAGTCTGGGTGATCCCAGCTGATCCATCAAAGGCAGAGTTTACAAAATATCCTAAGCACTGACCTTGAGAGCAGTTTAGGGAAGGTCAAAATCTTTTAACCTCCAGCTCGCTGACACCTAAGCCATGATCTCTAACCTTGTGGCTAGCTTCTTGTTCTGGTTTCCAGGTAAGAGGGAGGTCTACCTTGGGAAACAGATGTTGTCATCTTAGTTTTACACTGTAGAATGTAAACCAAGCTACTCCTAAGGTTGGTTCAGCCTAAGTCCAGCAATGGGAAAAGACAACTTGGGGTGGGAAATGAAATATATTTGTTTAGGTCAATTCTCCTTCACTGTCTCCATCACAATTTTCCAATGAAAGATTCAAAAGCTGACTGTCATTCGTCTGCAAATACCTTGGACACTTGTGGTTGAATCAAAACCTAGGTTGGTTTTATCTGTGAGATTACATTTTGTAAAGTTCGAAAACCAAAATTGTTAACTGGTTGGCATGGCTAAAGTCAAGTAAAAAGAAAGTTTTAAAGAATTTTCTTTTTTTTTTTTATTATACTTTAAGTTCTAGGGTACATGTGCATAACGTGCATGTTTGTTACATATGTATACTTGTGCAATGTTGGTGTGCTGCACCCATCAACTCGTCAGCACCCATCAATTCATCATTTATATCAGGTATAACTCCCCAATGCAATCCCTCCCCTCCCCTCCCATGATAAGCCCAGTGTGTGATGTTCCCCCGAGCCCAAGTGATCTCATTCTTAGCAAACTGTCACAAGAAGAATTTTCTTTAAAAGTGTTCACTTAAATAAAAAGTAGATATTCAATTTATCGATATATTTAAAGAATGTTCTGAGTATACTTATGTAACAAACCTGCACGTTATCCACGTGTACCCTAGAACTTAAAGTATAATAAAAAATAATAATAACAATATAAATAAATGAATAAATAAATAAATAAATAAAAAGAATGTTCTGGAGAAAAGGGCTCTTTTATTCTCAGTTAACTGAATTATTTTTCTCCATTTTCTGTCTTAGCACTCTGAATGCATGCCTGAGAGACCCTAAGGGACTCCTGGAGAAAAACAGAGTAGGTGCCAAGTCACCATATGGGGAAATACACACATGAACACAAAACAAAACAAAACAAAACACCCATGTTTTCCTCATGAAACCCCCCAGATTCAAAGCAGATAAATTCCTCCCAAGACCAAAGGTTCTGTGCTATTATGTATTGGGTTATTTAGCCGTGTGGGTGTTGGGAATATCATGTTACTTCACACTATGAGAGAGGTTCTGTGTGTAATAATTAGGTAGAAAAGGCACTGTGTGAAATGACTAAGAGTAGTCCTAAATTAGAGAATCATGCTCTTGTCTACCTAAGACATAAACATACCCACCCCCACTCCCACCACTAAGAAACAAGACTCTGGGGGAGGGGATGGGCTAATTGTTTTCAGCTGTGTCTGCTAATTAGTCCCTAAAAATTGCATGCTAATGACTCTGTTCCTCCAAGGGCTACAACCTGAAGCCAGTAATCCAATTAAAAAAGTGACACATAAAAAAATCTTTGAATCTTCCGATTGTGTTGCCACATGTGTGGTGCTATAAAAACAGCTCTATTTAATTGTCTTAAAGAAAAGTAAGCACTTAAACCAATTTTTTGTTGTTGCTGCTGTTCGTGTGAGTTGAAGAAATATACTCTTAAGGGTTACTGGTAAAATGCAAATATCGTCAAAATGAACAGAGGTCGTCTAAATTGTACAACTTACACACCAGGTTTGCCAAACATTCCAAGGCTGTTTCCTGTCTGACTTATAGGTTGGTAAAACATGAGATACACAGAGATAGAGGCTGAAAACTCACACTTTATCTGGACTTCTGTCTGCATTCTAGGATTCACACCTGGTATATATGTGAAATTGCTTATTAACCAGGCGGTTCGCCAAAAATGAAAGTTGCTAAATGTCAACAGTGAACATTAACTAAACTCAGAAGGTTATTGTATGGTCTTTTTATAACTTGAGCATTGAAATAAAAGCACACCAACGAGTTGTTAAGAAATGAATCTGCCCTTTACTAAAAGGATTTTTAAAGGTTTGTAAATATTTCACCGCATGGTCAAATTGGTTGAGACTAAATGAAATGATCTGTAAGGTTTCATTTAGATAAACTGGGGTTAACATTACCAAACTAATGAAAGGGTAAAATTTGGCTTTGAACCGGATGTCATAGCGAAATAACAAGTCACATCGTAATAAAAATTCATAAACGGTTTTCACCTTTCGAGCCATCATTTTGGAAAAGCAAGTAATTTATGGCAATCTGGACTTCTATTTTCTAAAATCTACTGTTCTAAACCTCTAACATTTAACCGGCATCCTAAAAGCATCATGCAAGTTTCAAAATTGTCCTTCTGAATGCCTGGCTTTCTGGGTGGTTTGGAGGGCTTCTGAAACTTCAGAAAAGACATATTTAGTCACCTGAGATTGCCAAAATTTTATCCAATTTTCTTTAAGTTATATTTTGGTGAATAATACTAATTGATGTTGCAAAATTGTGTGGGATTCCTAAAATTCTACTGTCTAAGTATTTGCTATCAATCATAATTAAGCAGAAAGTTACTGTAAACTATGGAGAAGAATAAACTACTTTGTCACTTACGGTTTTCACTGTCACTATCCTGGAAATTCTATCATTTGCAGACATACGTTATCTTGCTTTGTTCCTTTTGAAAAGATGGTTTATAATCATGCTATATTAAGGACTTTAATAGGTGTTCTCAAACGCAGGTTTTTAATAGCTTTGATGATTGTAACATTGAGATAGGGAAAGAGTGTATGGAACTCATAAAGAACTGACATATTCACAAATATCAAGCGAAAGAAGAGGAAAGTAAATGGACTGCATTCAGAAAGTAAAAACAGACATTTTAACTTTCTCTTAGAATATTGCTGACCCTTATTTTGTTTTTCAGAGTCAAGAAAGCTTATTTTGAACTATTTATGGCCCTTAAAAATTGAGTAAGATATTCCCCTGTGGACAAAATTTTTACCACTTTTGTTTAAAACTGTAAATACTCTTTACTTAGGGCAAAATAGTTGTTTGCATCAGTCAATAAGAATCCGTTGACTCTGTCAACAGAACAGAATTGGAAAAACTGGATACTTGACCAAGTCTTTGAGTGGAAGAATGTGTTTCCTTTTAAGGAATCAAGTTTGGCAGGCAGAGCCGATAAAGACCCTGTGGGAGAAGTGGCCTCGTACCTTGTCTACACAGTCCCTGCACAGTGTTCCTGACTTGTGATCGGTAAAGAATGGCACTTTCTAAAAGATCCAGGGGCTCCAAGTTCATCTGAGACCTCAAGAAGAGAGGATCGTCCAACGTACGGACATTTGAGAATAACAACCATGGCTGGTCTCAGCTTTTAAGTTCTTATCTAAAATTCTTGCAGGAACAGAGTTTCATCAAAGTGAATCCAATAGAACTACTAGAAGAAAACAAAAACATAAACATTCTTGCTGCACTTAGTGTAAGCAATCAGTTGAAGTATAAGACTAAAATTTATTCTATGAAAAATGCCCACGGTTCTATAATGTGCTTTTTTTTTTTTCTCCTTTAATGTGGCCTAAATAGAGAAATTATGCTCCAAAGCTTATCATATATTTGTCATTAAATCCTAGTTCCCTTATATTTTTCTAAGGTTTTTTGTCTACCTTTAAGACTAACCATGTTCATGCCTATGAATCAAGTCGATATCTCCTGCATCTTGGGGGGGAGGGGGAGCAACGGTAATGTAAATATCTGGATCAATACACTCGTTCTTGGAAATTATCCTGCAAATTCTGCCAGTTAATAAAATTGAGTAGGGTGTCCATAATCGGATGTATCTTTGGGAAAATAAAACCAAGGAACTTCATAGATCCCCAAAGGGAAAATCTATTTCTTAGATTAACACCTCTATTCAAGCAGAAGTAAAACTACAGGTACTTAAAGATCACATCAAAATTATTCACAAGTTCAGGAAAAATGCAGCCTTCAACCCCTGGTAGCTACAATCCCTCTTTAATGAATTCCAGCATTCTTTCTAAAATTGGGTAATCCCTATATTAAGTTCTCTCTTGCTTCTATGACTTGTGCTAATATTTGAATTTTGTATACTCAAAAGTATAACTCAAATTGTTTCTTTTTTATTGGGTAGAAGCCATCAAACCTACATAGTGCTGCAAACTGAACCACACATGGACACACTCTTCTTCTGAGGCCCCTTAGATCGACCCCAGAAGGAACTCTCACAGCCGTTCCACATTTGATGTGCCCTTTCAGCATGAAGAATCCAGAAAGAGTCAACACCCAAAACCCTCTAACATCAGGTAAGGTGACTTCTGCAGAAGAGGAGAGACAGAATGTTAAAAGACATTGTTTTAACATTATTTTAACATTTAAAAGAAATTATTTAACATTAAAAATGTTATTAAGAAATTATTTTATGAAGATAGGAAAAGGGCCCTTGGAAAGTGTTTTTTCTATTTTAAAGCAGCCCTGGAAATATTTCTTGTATAGCAGGAAAGTCTCAGCTCTTAGATCCAGCGGGCAAACTTTGATACGCAAATGCTGACCAGAAGAACCTGGGGCTACCCAAGCATTGCAAATTCCCACCTTCTTCTCTTTAACCTTGCCTTCACGTGCCCCTAGCAACATGACTGTCCCCACATATCCCCATGTGTGCAGAATGGCACCCTGCATTTTCATATTAAAAGGCCAGGGTAAGAGGGCCAGGTTATTCAGGGGCTATGTGAGTGACATGCCTGGTCAAACCAATCCCCTGAGACTATGCAAATCAGACACCATCTCCTCCAGGGTCCTCATATAACAACTGGTTGATTTCCCTAGCACTTGGGGTTTCCTCACTCAGCTTTGGAGTCCTTCTCCTTCTGTCTCAGTATAGGGGTACTTCTTCCTTCTTTCTAGTCTATTATACTCTCTTCCTTAAAACTCCACGTGTATTCATGTCATTTTATCCAATTCGCATGAGGCAAAAGCCCTGGTGCTCCTCCACTCATCAGAGCCATATCATAATCAAGACTAAAGTGAAGAGATTTTCATAATTTCAATGAGCTCTTTAAAATCAGATAAAAGAAAGGAAGATGGGACAAAACATGGATAGTTGGCAGCAAAAAACAAGAGGTCAAATAATGATGAACAAAATTTTTATATGAAAAAATTATAAATGCAAATTGATACAACAGAGAAATCATTCTTTCCCCTATAACACCACTAAGATTAAAACTTTGATCATGCTAATGTTGGCAAGGGAGTGGCTATATAGTTATGCTCATTCACTTTGGAAAGAAATTTGACAGTGCTTATACATTTTCCAGGTGCAGGTGCCCTTTAATGTACTCTTTCCACTTCTAGGAATTTACAGAGCTCTTCTTTCATGAGGGCACTAAGGGTGCACACTGCACAATGGTTGTCTCTTATGGCCAAAAGCAAACAAGGTAACACCTAAATCTCCATCAATAGGGGCTTAAATGCACTCTTTTAAACATAATCAGTCAAAATATACTGCTATGGAAAGATATATTGGCTGAATTTAAAAAAAAACATTACATAGAGTTTCTATAATAACATTCAATTTGATTGTGTATTTTAATTACAAATACATAGAGATTTAAATGTAAACAATTATACAAGGATAACCAACATGCAAAAGTATTAATTCTAGTTATCAGCGGAGTGTAAGATTAGAGGTCATGGCAGAAATTACTGCATCGTTGTCACTGTGCATCTTTCTGAATAGTTTGAAGCTTTGTTTTAAACCACAAGCGTAAATTATCTAAGAAATTTGTAGTTTCTAAGAACTAAAAACATTAGTCAGATCAGCACCTTTTCCACACCCCTACCTCATTCAATGATGGAATTACAGTTGGACTGTTTTATAACAGTCTGCATTTCATGCTGGGATCACCTGACATAAATTGCCAAACATTAACGTTCACTCTGGGCAATGTAAACTCTGTGGGCTTCGGCATTGTGTCTTTTCATTCTGTTAGCAGTGTCTTCCACAGAGATGTTTTTAATTTCAATAAAGTCAAACTCATCTACTTTTTGGTTCTAACTATCTCGCTTTTGGTGTTATAACCCATCACAAAACCCAAGATCACATAGGCTTTCTCGTTTTCATATGGATGTTTTAGAGTTTTGCATTTCACATTTAGATCTAGTGTTCATTTTTGTGCATATAAATATCCAATTGTTCCAGCAACATTTGTTGAAAGACTGTATTTCCTCTATTAAACTACCTTTGCAAACTGGTTAAAAAGAAAAGCAAGAAATCAATCAACTACATTTATGTGAATCGATTTCTGGACTTTCTGATTCTGCCCCCATTGATGAATGTGTCTATTTATTTGCAAAACTCAGATAAGAATTTGAGCTTCCAAAAAGTGAAAAACCAATGTCCGTCTTTTCTTCCCTGGTTCAAATTCTGTGTACATGATTTACTCAAGCATCATTATCTCTGAAAGGAAATATTAGGAGTAGAATAAAACAGGCGACTAGAGACTAGGGGAAAATATACCATGGATAGTCAACAATGTCAGCACCACCTGACCATACATAGAGTGAAATACGCTAAGAGCACAGGTCTCTGAGTCAGGGTGACAGACAATAGTTAGGTATAAAATGTCTTCCTACAGGGTTTCTGTTGGTTAATTGGAAGCCATCCATTTTTAAACGAATTTTAATTTACCAGGAGCTATTTTATTGTTAGCTAAAGTTCTATCCAAATTTTGTCACTGGGATGTCTGCCTTTTCTGCTATTCAGTGTTTTCTGACTTCTAGAAAATTTACTGGATGCTAGGTAGAGGTGGTAGGGGTTGCTGTCCAGGTTTCTTTCTGAAGCAGATGCATTTAAAAAAAATTGTGTAAAGCTAATTAAAATATTTTTTAAAATAACATACCTATTGCATGTGCATAGTCCTCCTTTCTTTCTTCTTTCTTTCCTTCTTTTCTTTCCTTTCTTCTTTCTTTCTTTCTTTCTCTCTTTCTCTCTTACTTCCTTTCCTTCCTTCTTCCTTCCTTCCTTCCTTCTTTCCTTCCTTCCTTCCTTCCGTCCTTCCTTCCTTCCTTCCTTCCTTCCTTCCTTCCTTCCTTCCTTCCTTCCTTCCTTCCGTTCTGCCTTCCTTCCTTTCCTTCTTTCTTGTTTGGGATAACGTCAGCTCTGTCACCCAGGACGGATTGCAGTGCCATGATTTCAGCTCATGACAACATTCACCTTCCAGTTTCAAACAATTACCCTGCCTCAGTCTCCCAAGTAGCTAGGATTACATGTCCCTGTCACCAGGTCTGGCAAAGTTTTCCATTTTTAATAAATACAGGGTTTCACTATGTTGCCCAAGCTGATCTCAAACTCCTTACCTTAAGTGATATAGCCACTTCAGCTTTCCGAAGTGCTGGGATTACAGGCAAGAGCATCAAGCCTGGCCCACAGATTGTTCCTTAATATCCCTTAACGCCAGAAATTCCATTGGAAAGTAAGACTTAATAAGTAGACAGTAGCTATACATCTTAGAATTATGCTATCCAGTATGGTAGTCATGATGCATATTTGGCTAATTAAAGAGAGATTTAAAATTCAGTTATTTAGTCACACTAGTCACATTTCAAGGGCTCAGTAGCCACATGAGGCTAGCAGCTCCTACATTACAGAGCATAGATACACATATTCACATTTTCAGAGAGTCACGCTGAATGTCGCTTAGAGCACAGAATGTAGGATGATTTACTATGCTGAAATTTTAGTGTGAATGGTCTTGTTTGCAAGCCCCCCAAAATGTCTTGTGATTTAATTTGTTTAACGTATGCTATCATTACTACCAAAAGCCTTGGCAATTAACTTACAGATTTACTTACAATCTGGCAGGAAGTGAGTACTCAAATGATTCAGACCTGCTTGAATTGATGAATGAATGAATGAAAGAATGAATGAATGAATGGACAAATGAATGAATGAATGAATATCAGTGGGGTGATGCTATCAACACAGGCAACAGAGAAACCCAAAGGTTGTACCAACACAAAGAAACCATTAATAATTCATAGATTATTTTTAAAGACCTAAAGAATAAATACACATGAAAAACAAGTTGCCAGCTTATGTTTTTGTTACAAAGCCCATCAACAAGTATAAGCAATGGCCTACAACCTTCAGTACTAATGGACTCTACGAAAGTTATTACCAATGAAATAAATAAGGCAGTTTATCAGGTGTGTATAAACATGTAAGAACAAAAGATGCACAACACATTGCTGAGTCATATTCCATTCTTTAAGGACATATTAATACATTGAATACTCTATCAATTGTACTTGAGTACTCAAGTGTAGCCTACTTGAGAGTAATATTTTGTATGCAAAGACATATGGCCTAAAAGTCTTGTTTTTTCGTGTTTTATTTATTTATTTATTTATTTATTTATTTTTCTGGAAATGTTCCCAACAGTGAGTATTTTTAAGAAAAGAATGTTTTAGCATGTCCGTAGGGCCCTTGATACTGTCTGAAGTTTTCTTATTTGAGTATCTAAAAGTTATTACAAAAATGGAAATATGAAAAAATAACCTGCAGAGGAGGTGAAATGTTGTTTAATAGGTAAGGTGTGTTCAGTGAGTAAAATCAACTAATTTAAAGCAAATTAAATTTCTTACTCCTCTCCCTAAAATTTAGCTTCATTGTTTTATAAGAAAAAGTACATAGAAAAATCTTGCTATAATGTACAAAGATGTAGACTCTTACATTTTTGGGTTTATCAAATACTGAAACCTGTTGAGAGAACATATTTTACCTGTATTCAGCTATTTAATTATAAACTAACAAACCAAAAATAGACTATAGAAACTAAGCAATCTTAATAGTGTTTTGTAGAGACTGGAAGTAGCGCTGATTTTAATGAGCTGTAATAGACCCTGCATAGGAAATACTTTAAGGAAATAGTTTACAGCAGAATCCGAATGACACATTATAATAATATGTTTCTGAACATGAGATTAAGAAACATCCTTCAAATAAGTAAGATAATAGCTATGGTAACAAAGCAAAATTAAGGCCTTTCTTACACTATTAGATAAATTACAATTAAGATTATGGAAGTGTTTATATTAATAAAATATGTTTCTTGATAATGTAATTAACCTCTAAGTACTTTATATCAAAAATAAAAAGTGTAACAGAGATGACAGGAAGGTTTACTCCCTTACAGATGACACTGAAATATATGATGAACCAACGAATACATGACAGGGTTGTTGGGACACTCAATTACATTTTCTAAATATGCATTGAAAAAAATTTAAATAAACTAAATCTTTACTGTCCTTAGAATCATGACTAGAGTGTATTTAAAATAGGGTTCTTAAAGAGACATTTTAGGTATCTATTAACATATATTTCTAGTACCATATATAAAATGTATTATGTTTACTCTGAGAAGAATATTCTTTGTTTTTAACTGGATTTCCTTTAAAGAAAAATATTCTGCATGGAGACTTCGGAGTAGTAGAAACTGTTAAGGTGTATAAATGGAACAAGTTTCAGCTATAATTATACAAATAAGTATTACATAATATGCAAAGATATGAAGTAGTAAATATGTAAAGGTAAAAAAGTTAGAGAAATATGTGTAAAAATGAATTCCAGGCTAAACAGTGTGGCTCACAGTTGTAATCCCAGTAATTTGGAAGTCCGAGTTTGACAGATATACTGGGGTCAGGATTGCAGCCAAGACTGGAATATATGGTGAAACCACATGTGTACTAAAAGTATAAAAATCAGCCGGGTTTGATCATCTAGGCTTGTAATCACAGTTGCTCCAGACGCAGAAGCAGGATAATTGCTTGAATCCAGAAGGAATTTGTTGCAATGAGCCAAGATCGTTCCTTTGCACTTCAGTCTGGGTGATACAGCCAAACCCTGTCTCTAAAAAATAAGTATATCCATTGTCACAGACCTGGGAAAGGGAGTAAAAGGAACGTAATAAGATAAGGGAATTCAACTGAATAACTCGGTGTTCTGCCTCTGACGTGGAATGTAGATTCTAATACTGGCTTTAACAATTACTCACCAGTTGCAGTGGCTCATGTCTGTAATCCCAGCACTCTGGGAGGCTGAGACTTGTGGATCACAAGGTCAGGAGATCGAGACCATCCTGGCTGAAACACCATATCTGGTAAAAATACAAAAATTAGTCAGGCGTGGTGGGATGTGTCTGTAGCCACAGCTACTTGGGAGGCTGAGGCACGAGATTCACTTGAACCCAGGAGGTGAAAGTTGCATTGAGTTGACCGCTCAACAGCACTCCAGCCTGGGTGACAGAGTGAGACTCCATCCCAAATAATAATAATAATAGATTTTAAGCAGCATAGTGAGTAGCATTGGTGTTATTGAGAAATTTTATATTCATCATTTCCTTCTTCATCTGGGCTGAAAGGAAATGGAAAAAGCTGAAATTTTCTGTCTCTCATATAAGGTGTCCAAAGGACATACTTCATTTCCTTCCATTGTGTTCCATTCCGTATTCCACCACGTAGGTACGAAATACACACCAGAGCAGAGAAGTAGTTCTTCTTCCTCTTTCTTTCTCGATAAAGAGGTGTTGAAACAACATTGCTATCTTGAAATTACTCTTCCGTAAGCAAGCAATCTCTTTTATGAGTAACTTTTTCTTCTTCTTCTTCTAGAACGAGGCAGTTGCATTTCTGCCTGCAGAAATTATCAACTCTCTTCAGATATTTTAATTTCATGAGAAGGATTGTGACGAGATGGCGAGTGCAGATAGAGGAAAAACTGTGCTGCTTTCTCTTAATTTTGAAACTAACTCAGTCACTGCTGATGATTTAGAACAAGGCAGAGCAAAAGGTTCACGGTCCTCAGGTGAACCTATAAATTTTCTGCTTATTTGCATTGCTAACTTATTAAAATAAATGGTTAGAGGTTAGAACCGAAGAGAAAGTTGGCATAATTGTCTCTGCGAATGAGGTCTATTTAAACATTTGAGATGTAGGTACTCGTGCCAAGATGCAGAGGGGACAGACAATTTGTGTGTAAAGGTTGGGATGGCTCCCTATTTTAGGAATAAGAAAGAAAGGATCTCTCATCATACAACAAGTACGTGAATTCTGACATTAATATTTTTTTGTGAGTCTGAAGTATCCCGGGGTTAAACGCATACCTGATGATTTATTTTGATGTGCTTGCTAAATTTCATTTTTATAAGTCACCACATTTCTTAGGTTTTAAAATTACATATGTGTTCCAATAATGGTTCTTACAGCAAAGTGTTTTATAAAATTAATGCATACCTAATTTCAAAATTCTTCTCATTCCCCCAGGTAACCAGAGCTCAAGAAGGATGACCCAAGAAGTCTGCCTATGGACATACTTCAATCTACCGATGAAGTCAAAATGTACCTGGTTTCCCAACACACCATGTTCCATACACACACTGTTAATTGTTCATTTTGTCAGTCAAGAGAAATGATTAGAAATCTGCCTGAAAGAAGTTATTGAATCATTAAGAGTTACTATGAAAACAATTGATAGAGTTTTTTAACTTGTGAAATTGATCCTAATATAACTTGTAATCTAATGCAGAAACTCCCCAGGGAAGAAACTGAGAACATTATGAAGATACCAAATAAACCCGAGACACTTTTTAATTTCATTTTTACATTATAACTGTGATCTTTCCCTTAACAATTTAACAGGTTTTTCTCACAAAGAACCAGATGACTTTTGGTAACCACGTTTGCCACCCAGCTTCTAACTTACATATGACGAGAAGTTATGTAATATTTACTCCTCTGTAAATGTTTCTCTGTCATCAGATAAAACTGTCAATAAAAATCTATGTTTAATCTAATGTGTTTTTCTCCCATCATTTTATTTGGTACTATAGTGTATGAACCAACAATAATCTAGTCATGTTAGACACCTTCTCCAGTCACAGAATTTCTCATTCACTACACTAAAAAGAACTGTTTTTCTAACCATAATTTTTCCTAAAATTTTAAATAAGCGTAACCTATCACATTGATCAACTCCAGGTCTACTATTTGGAGTTAAGCTATTTTCCTTCCTCTCCAGTGAAGCACTGTCACCTGTAAAACAGGAGGTCGTTTTCTCCCAGCACTTTTCTTTTTCCTCCCCGAACATAAAAGTATAGATTTTCCTAGGCATTATGAATAGTTAGATAAGGCCTCTGGTCTTTACATTTGATACCTGTGATTTGAATGTGTGTGTCCCACCAGAATTCCTATGTTGGAATTTAAACCGTCCAGCATGATAGAATTAAAATGGGTGGGTGGCTTTTGGGGGCAATTAAGAGTGCAATTAGCAACCCTATAAAAGGGCTCAATGAAACCAGGCACTTTTGCCCTTCTGCCATTTGAGGACACTCTCTGTTTGTCCTCTCTGGAGAACACAGCAACAAGGTGCCATCTTGGAAGCAGAGACCAGGCCTTCACCAGACACTGAAACTGCCAGTGCTTTGGGCTTGGACTTCCCAGCCTGTAAAACCGTAAGAAACACATTTCTGGTTTTGTAACTTACCCAGTCTAAGGTGTTGTGTTATAGCAGCAGGAACATATGGGGACAGCATCTTTATTGTGGAAACTTTGCTCATCCTACTTCATGAATGGGCTTCAAGTATTTCGTTAGTTTACAAATATAGTGTTCCTCCCCTAAGAATGACTTCATCTTCGTGTCTTAAAATCAAGTTTTACAAGGCAGACCTGGAATTAAAACTATACTCAAACCTGTAGAGCATCCCAGGTTTTGTGCCAACACCACATTTAACAATTTAGAGAGTGCTGGTGATCTTATCTCTTATTTACAGTTTCCTTTGTTGATTCGTGAGAATTCAATAATTGCCCAAAATGTTACTTAGACAGGAAGTAGTAAGTAGTTTGACAAATAGCACACCAATTGAACTGCAGACTCATTTCTTTCCATGGATGAATGAAGCGGGATGATCCAGAGTCAGCACCTCATTTAGGAACGGCCATGTGTCGATAGTGACAAAGACTAGGATTCACTAAGAAACGTCAGACGCAGAGAATCCACATTTAGAATCATGGTGACAGATAAGGAGTCCAAACAGATTGTTCAGTAAATTCCTGAGGCACATTTAGTTGTGCCACTCTAGAGAGTAACTACTAGAACTAGCTTTCTGTATATTCCTGAGTAAGTCTTTCCATAGACTTTTGTACCATCGATTTGAAGAAATAAGCAACTACAGAGGGGCCCTAACTGTTGTACTCTCTCCAAGTTTAAGCCTTGTTAATCTTACAGGTAGATGGATTTTATTTATTGCAAAAATAGTCGGAAAACTTACAACTTTATACAGAGCACTACAGAAGTGCTAGTTGCACTTTTATGTCCAGTGCAGTACCAGTGGCTTATAATATTTTCTCAAATTTCTGAAGAGATTTTTGCCAGAAATAAAACAAGTAGCATTCACAGACTTGATTTTTACAACAATGTGAAATCTTTACTATGCACATTGTTCAAAGGTGACGTCATACTGAGGACAAAAAAGATAGGATTTATACATGGTAAAATGGCAAGTAAATGAAGCTATAATTTTATTTCATTACTCTGAGTACATCCACAACTATTTCCACTTCAACAGATTCTTGAAACAAGCATGCATAAGTATTGACTATTATCTACAAATACGTGTTGGAACCCTTGATTAGAATTTCAGGAATCCGTTGGCACTGATTGAAAATGTTTTCATTTATTTGTTTATCTATCTATCTGTCTATTTTGAGATGGATTCTCGCTCTGTTGCCCAGAGTAGGTGTGCTGATGTGATCTCAGCTCACTGCAAGCCACACCTCCTGGATTCATGTCATTCTCTGGCCTCAGCCTCCTCCCAAACTCCTTATCCACCCACTTCGGCCTCCTAAAATCCTGGGATTCAAGGATTGAAAATGTTGATTCACTTTTAGATTATGAAAATTTATACATAGCAAAATTTATTACTCTTTATATGAAAATATCAGACTACGTAAATAATACTTTCAAAATTCCTGAAGCTACCAGAATGAGGAATGTAAAGTTAGGGTTGAGACACTGCCTCTTCTAGAACAGGGAACTCTGAGGCATCAGCACTGCTGGAAAAATAAAACAGTTAAGTCTGTCTTGCAAATGAAGACAAAACACTGAGATAGTCATTCTACACAGGGAATGTCTCTCAATAATAATAATAAAAGGTTATCTGATACTTGATGTTCAAGTGTGTAAGTACCCTGATAATGGTGTGCTTCCTTCCTCAATTTTGAATACATTTCTGTACACGCATATTATAAAATCCAGGAAACAGCCAAATCACAAGTTAATTCTTAACATGAATATGCACAGTTAATCCTGTATTTAGCAGTGCATTTTAAAAACTGATGTACCCAACAGTTGCATAGATTATTTCATAACGAAAACCACAAGTTTACCATCACTAATACCCAGTACCTATAGTCACTGAATGTCTGGAACACAACAATAATGCAGAAGACCAACTGGTTTTGAAATTGGCTTAACTCAGGTAGATTTCTTGCTAAACATCAAACTTTATTATTCCAGGAACTTAAGTTTTAGGTTAAAAATATTAAATAGTAACCCCAATTTAAAATATGTCTTCAAATCTATAAAAGTAAGTGATTAGTGGTCTGTGGCCAGCTTGAAATGAGGTTTTAGAAAGTGCTTATGAAACTGTTTACCCAGACCACTGAAAAATGGTTGAAAATGGTGGTCATTTTAATAAGGTCACTCTTTTAATCAAGAAAAATATTTAAGGAACAAAATTCTGTGGAAGATACTTGGGTCTGTGGTTGTATTACAAATTCTTAGAAATCAAAAGAATAATAATAATAATACTCCTTAAGGTGGATCTGGCATTTATTTCCCAAAGATAATGAAAACTGGATGAGTATGTTGTTGAAATCCATAACTGATCATAAGATTACTTTTGGGAAGTTTGTCAATGAGTCAGACTCCAGATCCTTTAGTAGTAGAGTAAAAAATTGCTTCTGGAAAGCCTTTCAGTGAGTCAGAATCCAAATTCCTTAGTAGAAGAGTCAGCATAATTGTAGCTAATTTTTGCATTTTTGAAAAATATTTTCCTCTTGGCTGAGGAAATTAATAGGGCCTGAACTTGGGAAGAAAAGTTAACTTGAAAAGTCAGTCGTGCAAATCACATTATCTTTGAGGAAAGTTTAATACATGTCAGTTCTAAGAATTGAAAGTTCACACCAACTCCATTTTATTTCCTATGTAGATAGCAGTTATTTGAGAACAGATGGCATATATGTGAATTCATGGTCACGTCCCTTGATGGTGGTATGTCACAGGTCCCTATTAAGGAGTATCACACATTCCAATGAGTGTCTTGGCAGAACTACTCTAGCAATAAATGTGAATATGCCACAAATTTCCAAAGTATGAACAATCATTTTGAAAAAGTGTTGCCTTTTAAAACTGCTAAGATAATACCTCCAATATTTGCTCTAAAGAAAAAGATGTAATGACTGGAAAGTTTTCCTTGGAGATACATCCCAGCAGCTTGAGACAGAAAGTGAGGTATTTGAACACCTACATTATTTTGGTGAAATACGCCTCTGTACTGCAGAAACTGAAGAAAAGTAACTACACAAACATTGAAGCGATTTCTATTAACTACTAAATATCTGCATATTCATCTGTCTAGATGACTAATATCTATAACACCTCTTACTACAATTGGGACTTATCTTCATAAATACACATTCATAAATTTGTCTCAAGTGTATATGGAGGAACGCTACTGAGTATTCACATTTGTGACCCTTTATTTTTTATATATTGATATTTCATATTTTGTCTGTTGCCTTTTAAGTTATCTATAGTTGTCCCTCTTTATTTCTTGCACTTTCTCTTAATTTCATCTTTGCCTTATATAATAACAGTGGCCCAAGTTTTAAAACAAATGATTGTTAATTTCCTCCGAATCTTTATTTTGAATATTTCAGTGTGATTATTCCTAGGTGAAAGCAGATTCTTATCAATCTAATGTTAGAGTACTTTATGTTTTAACGTATGAGATTAAACAGCTTACATCTAATATGCTTACTCTTTTATCGATATGACCAATAACTGCTCAGTTTTTATTTACCATAGATTTTCTTTGTCTCTCCTTTTGCCTCCTATCTGATTTTGTTCTTCTCTACCTCGCCCCACCCACCACTGGTTTTTCTAATTGTATTCTTTTACTTTTTTACTTACATCTATTCTTTCCTGCTTTTCACCTTAATCACTGTGGTTTTACTTTCAGAGCTAATCAGAAGGAGCCAATTAGTTGACATTTTTTTAACAGAGGAAAACGTATTTCCAGCCCTGTTCAGAAACAAACAAAAACGACACACACATAAAATCTTCCTGCATGCCTTTTTATTTTGAGATTTACTTTCCTCTTTGGTAAAATAAACTAGCCTTTATGTGTCTTTGCCTTGGTCTTTTGATAAGGCTTGAATATTGACATAATCTTTGTGAGTTAAAATATATTTTTAGTAAATGATAACTTATGTGGGTTCGTATTTTGTGTAGAGATAATTTTCATAAACTGTGTGTTCCCTTTCTATGTATTTTTGTCTTCTGTTATTTCTTGAAAATGTATATGAAATCTTTCCACCACAGAGTTCAACTTTCCTAACTCTTGTTTCATCTACGGTCACCAGATATAATACAGGATTACCAGTTATATTTTCTTTTAAATAATCAACAAATAACATTTAATATAACTCTCAATATTCTATCAATTTAGTAATATTTTCAGTATCACATAGGACAGGCTCATACTGAAAACCACTTTTTGTTGTATGTCAACAGGTAACCAAATTTTTAGTTGAAATGTGGCGTTTCAACTTTATCATTATCCCTGCACCTGGCAAACTTACTTACAGTTATGCCTAGGAAAGAATTTATTCTTGCTTTACTTGTGCAGAATGTACTGCAGAAGAAACAAACAAACCAAAAATTATTTTACTTCCTTTAGTATGTGTTTCATTTTTCAATAATGTATAATTGTCTATTTAAAACAACTGTTTTTCTCCTCTTACCCACCTGTTTTTGCCTTTAGACTCCATTTCTTCCGCGGAGAGAACACCTAAACCTACTTGTGGGTGAAGACTTGTGTTGATTCAACTTTTTCTCCTTGAGTATGAGCCTCAAGCCAAGTCTTCCTTAGCTACCCTTAGGACATGGAACATCCATCAATGATTTCTTAATGTTGTCTGTGGAGTAGTAAAGCAATCCTTAGTCCTTGGGTGTTAAATGATTCTTAGGGGCAGTTTTATGTTGCTCTTTTCAGATTTTAGGAACTTAATTGTTTAATCTAGTATTTTATGTCAGTTTCTGCTTTGGTGGTAGTTTTATTTGTGTGTAACATGAAAATCTAGCCTCAGTCTTGAAGAGTCCACACAATAGAGGTTGAGATAAAAATCTTTTCTCTCATGGATTTCATTGACAACCTCATTCTGTGTTAGTTCCTAATATCTGCGGGACATGACTTTCTGTACTGACTTAAATATTTTACCTAAATATCTGAACCACACTTTCTTTCAGCAATTATTTAGGCAGGGAGCCCAACCCCATCGAACACAGAAATGGTCTCTTTCCTGCGAATATATCTAAATTTACTCCTCGTTGACTTTCAATGAACGATCAAGTTCAATCTCAAACTAATATTGTTGAGTCAAACCTCAGAGATGTTATCTTTTTCTTCGTAGTCAGTGTGATTTTCCTTAAATTTGTCTTACACTTATAATCTCTGGCTTTCACAGCAGTTGCTTTGCAACTATTAATTTTCTTCAGTGAATTAGAAAAAGTGCTTGACTTCTGTTAAATATTTGTCCTTAACAAATAAAACCTCTAATATAGGTATTAAAATCATTTATTTTATTTTATTTTCTCTTCTCTTCTCATCTCTGCTCTTCTCTTTTCTTTTCTGCGATGAAGCTTCTCTTTCATTACACAGGCTGGAGTGCAATGCTATGCTATCTCAGCTCACTGCAAGCTTCATTCACCTCTTGGGTTGAAGGATTGCCCCACCTGAGCCTCCCGAGTAGCTTGGCTTTCAGGAATATGCTCCCATACTGGTCTAATTTTGTATTTTTAGTAGAGGGATTCTCCATTTTGGTCAGGCTGGTCTGGAACTCCTGACCTCAGGTGATCCAGTCGCCTCGGCCTCCCAAAGTGCTGGAATACACACACACACACACACACACACCACACACATATATTCGAGGACACACACACACACACACATATATATATATATATATATATCAGCTACTTTGTTACATGAGTGCTGGGTATCCAAGACAGACAAGAAAACTAATGTGATAGGTAAGAAATACCTCCTGGATGGAGTGATGTCTGTGCTGTAGGGATCTTAAACAGGCAAATAGGGAGGAGGGTTTTATCTCCAAGAAAATGATAGGACCAAAGTTACCAGATAGATAAGGTCATGTCTGAAAGTGGAGCTGTCTGAATGTGTGACTGTGGTGAAACAGAAATACATGAAGATGGAAGGAAAACAAATATGAGATCTGGAAGGATTTGTTCAGCCATATTGAGGATATAGACCCAGAATCTAAAGATATTAAATCCTGACAAAAGCAATTAAATCTGATTTTGCATACAGCATCAAACAACATGACGAAAATTAGAGGTGGGGTTTGATGGTTCAAGCTGGTAATCCCAGCATGCTTGTTGGCCAAGGTAGGTGGATCACATAAGGCCAGGAGTTAAGCCCATCCTGCCCAAAAGGTGAAACCCCATTTCTACTAAAAATATAAAATTAGTCAGAATGGTGGGCATATGTAATTTTACCTACTGAAAAGGCTGAGGCTTAATAATTCCTTGCACGCTGAGATTGAGGTTGCAGTGAACTGAAATAATGTCACTGCTCTTTAGTCAGGGTAACATGGCAAGGTTTTCTCAGAAGAAGAAGAAGAAGAAGAAGAAGAAGAAGAAGAAGAAGAAGAAGAAGAAGAAGAAGAAGAAGAAGAAGAAGAAGAAGAAGAAGAAGAAGAAGAAGAAGAAGAAGAAGAAGAAGAAGGAGGAGGAGGAGGAAGAAGAAGAAGAAGGAGAAGAAGAAGAAGAAGAAGAAGAAGAAGAAGAAGAAGAAGAAGAAGAAGAAGAGAAGAAGAAGAAGAAGAAGAAGAAGAAGAAGAAGAAGAAGAAGAGGAAGAGGAGGAAGAGGAGGAAGAAAGTTGTGCGTTAGAAAACATGAAAGGTGGACTATAACAGGAGGTAATTAAAGAAACAAACATGTTGGAATGCTGTGAGATCAAAAGGTTAACTGTTCCTGGCAGCTCTGAAATTCCACCATGTACTGACAATGATGCAATCCGAGAGCATAATGTGATATAAGATTTATTGTTCGAGTGATCACACAAATAATTGTGATCATGATCACTGAACTCACTAGGTATGAACTGCAATGAAGAAAATCTTTGCCAACTAAAATTCAACTTTAAAATAACTGGTGCAATGTAATTGAGAAAATACTGAAGTATATAGCTTGTGTTAACCTTTCTAAATTTTCAGACTGTCTGTATGTGTCTTTGTGTGTTTCTGTGAGCATTTATTCCTTTGTGCCATCCAAATTCTTGCCCCTATTTTATTTATGCCAGATTAATTGAGAAGTCACTTACTCTTTTCCTAACTCCAGTTACTTCTCTTCCTTGCCTGCTGTCATTGTTTGGTATGTCCCTCAATTTTCACGTTGAAATTCTGTGTCTATTGCGATAGTGTTGACAGGTCGGACTTTTAAGAGATGCTTAGCCATATAGGTGCAACCTCATGACAGATAGTATTATATGGAGAATAAGTTAGGTGTTGTGTGGGTGGGCTTTGGGTCAAAGGATGAGTTTTACCCGAATTTCTGTTCATTGCATGTCCTTCATCGTATGGGGCCATCCTGCCATGTTGTAACATACAAAGAAGATCTCATCAGATGCAGCCCTTTGGACTTCCCTGCCTCCAGAATCATAAGCAAAATAAGTCTTTTGACAAATCACCCAGGCAGTGGTATTGTGTTGTTTCAACAGCAAATGAACCCAAAGACTATTGTTTCTTCCTCTTCAGAGAACTAAATTAGGGAACTTACAAAGACACATGAAAAATTTCCTTTCAAATGATCCATATATTTATTTGTAAGAAGTAGTACAATATCCTGCCACTGAAACAAAACACCATTTTACTCTTAACTGTACTTTCATAAATAAAAAAGCAAACATAAAAGTAAACATGCAATTTTATTGTTCAATAAGGTAACTGCAGAAATCTTTATTTATTTATTTATTTCGTTAACGTAAATGTTAGTCTCCGTTGTCACACATAATTTGGTGCAGTTGTAACGGAAGATCAGTTGTAACTAGTGTGATATTTGTCCAGTGGTGATGGTTGAGTAGCTGGCCTGGAAAGAGTGCTAGATGATATATCAGCTATCGTAGACATTTGCAACCACCGGTGGCCTGCTGGTAGCAGGTTCGGATGTGGAGCCTGATTGACTGATACTACAGGATATCTCGTTGGAACAGCAGGTGATTCTACCCTCAGCCGCAAAAAACTGTTTTGAAAGGGAGATATTATGTGGTATTGAGAAGTTGTGGTTGTAATAAAATTCACAATGCGGCCCCGTGCTTGCATGTATGTGCTGTGAGAGTGCCTATGAATAGTGCTCAACTGATTTAAAATGGCACGTTGATCTGTTGCACTTTGTTCTGATGGTCCAATTGAGGTTGAACGTGACAGAGGAGGGAAACCACTTGTAATTGGGTCAGATGAACTACCAATTATCTTTCCGACAGAAGATTCCCTTGTTAGAGACATCTTCAAATTTGTAGAGGTTGAAAATAAACTTTCTTCACTAACTTCAGCAGCTAAGGCAGGATTATGCTTCTCCCTGTTAGCCCCTTCTCTAAAATGCCTCTGGTTGAAATCTTCATGGAATAAAGTGGGTGTAAGTGAAGCATTTTTAACACTAATTCTTCTTTTCACTCTAACTAAAAGTTGGGGACAGCCACGTTTGAAATTTGGATTATAATAGCACGTTAACTAAAACAAACAAAAAAAATGTAATTCAGTACCACTTTAAACCAAGGGACAAGTGACAATAACAAATATAACACAATAAATTTCAGATTTCTGCTTCATCACACAAACTTAATGTCATCAAATAATTCATGAATATTGTTTACTATTTTACAAACGTGCTTTTGGAAAAAGCACTCAAGTTATTAAGCCCTCAAGGGAACACTTGTTACATATTAATAGCAACATTTTGTTAAGTGGCTTTGGTACATTTATTTGGAGTTCAGTGGTAATATTCAAAATTGTTACCAACATTTCTTCAAAGCCTGAAAGTTAAATGCTCAAGTTAGACTCAATAATTTCAAAATATTAAATAATTTTTACCTTAATATTGTCCATAATTTTCAAAATCCTGTCATACTGCATGTATTAACATATTTACTGATGTACAAAGTAAAATTACTTATATACTCTATGTAAGTTGGTAACTAAAATATATTAAGTACCTTGCAAGACACAGGATTCTTTCTCTTTGGCCAGAAAGGTGGGTAGAAAGGCAGATCTTTGAAAATTCGGTCGAATTTTACTAAATCCATAAAGGTTGAGCTGTCGAACAAAACTTTTGATACTGTCAGTTTGAAATATTCTGCAAGGATTCTTTCTTTCCAAAATTTCTTTCTTGAAGTGTTCTTCATAGATCACTATGCAAGTTCCATTCTCATCCCATGAAATAGACTTGAATTGGTCACTTTCAACTATTTTCCAAAGTTTCCTGAGAAAGGTCAGGAAAAGAAATCATTATCTTTATCTGGCTCAGAGACACAAAGTGTGTAACATGGTCTTTTGAAGAAGAATCCTTGTGACAAAACCTGAAAAGCATTTTCTTCAATCGTTGACTTTAAGTCTGAGTCCCCAGGAATGTGCTCACACAATGGAGACCTAGTGGAGGCTTCTGAAACAGTTAATTCATCTTTGGGAGAAAATCTTGAGTTTCTGAAGAACCGTGTTGCATCTCAAATAAATATTTCTTTAGCCGCTGTTCCAACCTGCATGGATTTTGGGATTGCAGCTTCAAATACTATCAGGAGTTCTAGGCAGATAAAGTAATCTACACCATCACCATGGTTCCCAAACTGAGTAGCAAAGATATCACAAGAGGACTTTGGTCTCTAGCAACCAACAAGAATCTGGCCCAGAATGTTTCCTTCCAGCCTGAGAAATGTATCCAGCAAAATAAAATCTAGATTGCTCACTTACTCCGTGTAAGATGCAAAATCTCATCTCTGTAACAGCATATAAATAAATAAGAAAGAATGTTCCTCAATCTCTGAAATAAATGTATTTTCTCCCTCACACACACTCTTACTAGGTTGGTGAGGGGAGCTTAAAACCTGGTAATTGCAAAATGAAAAAGAAAAGAAAAAATTTCGGAAGAATTTTGAAAATAAACATGCATACTTACCATTCATAGATTCAACCTTCTGCCTTAGCAATGTTTCTCTTCCTCTTATAAAAACCATGGTTTTACTTAAAGTTGCCTTTATCCATAAATTTCTTTCATTTAAGTCTACACTGAAAATCATAAATTTTTAAGAAAACTGATGAAAGCCAAACTGGTGTAAATGAATATACTGTTTCCTAAATTCCACAAATCAACAATTTCATCTTCAAGAAGGTACAACTTGGCTGAGTTACTATGGCTCACAACCATAATCTTAATACTTTGGGAGGCCAACATGGTCAGATCACCTGTGGTCAGAAAGTTGAGCCCAACCTGTTTAACACTGTAAAACCACATCACTAACAGAATGTAAACATTAGCCTGGCAACATGGCAGGCACCTGTAGTTTCTGCTATTCAGGAGGCTCATGAACGAGAATCACCTGAACTTGAGAGGCAAAGGTTGTGGTGAGCTGATAATTACTATTATACTCCAGCCTCAGTGACAGAGAGAGACTCCATCTAAAAAATAATACAAATAAAAATAAATAAAAATAAAAACAATCCAGGCTTGAATATTTTCAACTTGTTGAAAAACAAAGTTTCAAACTTAGTCAACATATTATAGCTGCATAAAAACGGGCTCTCTTAGTTACTATTAAACTGTATTTTCACATCTTCCTAACATCCCTCATGTAATATATACCAGTTAGTACTAGTTAGTCCTTAAACAGCTAGCAATCCTTTATTTAAGAAAAAAAAAGAAATTGACAGGGTCCTGCCCTATTGCCTAGGCTGTAGCGCACTGGTGTGGTATCGACTCACTGCAACCTCTGCCTCCCAGGCTCAAGGGATCCTCCTACATCAATCTCCCAGTTAGCTGGGACCATAAGCACACACTACCGACTCCGGCTAATTCTTTTGTATTTTTCTGTAGAGACGGGGCTTTGTCATGCTGCGCTGACTGCTCTTCAACCTCTGGGTTCAGATGCTATGCCCACCTCGGCTTCTCAAAGTGCTGTGACTAGAGGCATAAGTCACCACATCTGTTCCTGTTAACTAGAAGTTGGTAAGCTCTTCAAGAGGAACCATTGAACAACATGCACATTCAGCAAGGAAACTCTAAAAGAATACAATCCCACAGTTTAGTGGTTGTGCTGTCTGAATGTTGCAGTCAGCAATGATGCACAGAATAACTCAGAAAATTATTCAATTTCTTTAATTATTTTAATTTTGTTTTAGAGACAGTATCTTGCTATGTTGTTCAGGCTTGCCTCAAATTATAAGCCTGAAGTGATCCACCCTTCTAAACCTCTAGATCGCTAAGGTTACTGGTGTGAGCTGCCATATCTTCCTAATTTTTAAAATCCTTTGTAGAGATGTAGAAAAACTTTTTCACTGTGTTTCAATATGTTTTCTCTGTGGTCATTCCGACTGACAGTTTGCGGGCTCATATGAACTTCTAAATGAATAAGCCATCCTTCCAGTTATATTTTCACAGGGAAAGCATTTACTAACTACCTAACATATACCAAGCAGCATACTGGGAAATAGAGATACAAATGTAGACAGATATAGTCCCCATCTCGTAAGACTTCACAATTTATTCAGGAGAGATAATCACAATAAGGTATAATTTCGTGACTGAGGTAAATAAAGACTGCGTGCAGGAAAGACCCATATGATTTGCTCAGTGGGAGTGAGGGAAGATATTATCAGGGTGACAGTCAGCTGTGGCTTGAAAGTGTGGTTTTTCAGGATGATAAATGGATTGACATCAGTTACTCACAGTTAAATAAACCAGAGTCAGTCAGTCACCTATCCTGAAGATGAAATTATTAGTCTAAACACAATCAAACATCTCAAAGATCTGTGCTTCCTTATTCATTTTTATAACTTGAGCAACCCAATTCCAGGAACCCTATACTAAATGATAGAGGTGTGACCTTAGCATTAAACAGCTAAGTCTCATTGAGAAGCTAAGCAAGACTGGATGCTAGGTGAAGTCTTGCTACTTTTTACCATCTGGCAGTTATCAGTGTAGGCCAAAAATACTGTAAATTCAGTGTGGTCCAAGACATACCCTTAGAAACAGAATATTTTTCAAAATAAAATAGACTCAATCCCACTTGCCAATATAGACTCCCAGCCACTCTTCATCCTGACTTTCTCTTGTCCAGTTACTTCCTGGATGACCAGATCAAATGGACACATGAATGACCTTTGCAACCCTGGTACCTCCTTTACCCTATAGACCTTGAACTTTGCTCATTTCCATGGCCCCAGCCAAGCTGGCACAGTGCATTTGGTTTCCAGTCTCCACCTGAAACATAATCGCGCAATTCTGTACTTTTGGACAATCCTTATAATTCCACCTGCCACATTCTCCGGATCTAGTCCTTGATCCCTAAGACTGCTATTCAACTGCTATTCCCCCTGGGATAGCAGCCACTTACCCTCTCCTCTGCTTGCCCTCAGTCTGCAAGATAAGCCCAGAGTCTTCAGTTAAATAGGCTGCTATTCTCATCTAATATGGTAGGCCATCAGCTCCAGTCCCAAATATCTCCATCTTTCCACCCTAATGGAAAGGTGCACAAAAGACAGATGCTCACACTACATCCTGAGAACTACCAAAACATAAAAATAAAAAACAAACTCACTTACCAGCACGTGGTTTGGTCTCACTTTATTTCAGGCTCCCTCAACTACAGCTGGGCCCTCAATATAGGTGATCAGTGCAAAGCAACACTGATTGCCTATATAAGGTGGAGCTTATTTAGGGTGTGTTTCTCATAATCCCGTCTTGACTGTTCACCTCTGACATTCTTCTTTGTGCACTTTTCCCACAGGAAGTGAATCTGTGTATACATTTCAAGGCCCACCCTTCTTTTACTTTGTACCCTTGACCCCAGTTCCTATTGCTCTTCTGAGGCCTTGTTACCTCAATTATATCATCTCATTCCTGGGACATGAGCCAACCTATCAATAGCTGCAGGAAATTGTTACACAGCAAAATATTTGTAAATGACACTTCTTGGTGGTTTTGAAGTGTCTCAAGTATATGCTTTTCCCAAAACGGTGGGCTTCAGACTCTGATTGACAAGCCTTCTCAAAACATTTCCAGAACACAGCTAATTTCTTCTCATACTTTCTTTTGGATTTCACTTTAATTTTTGCAATCTCAACACGTTTCAAAACTATAACTGCAAATTGATCACACACACACACACAATATCTATTGTACTATAAGAAGAGTAACAAACACTCTCTGCACATCTAGAATCAACATTAATTCTCTGCCCAAATATATTACATTCATCTTCAGTTTTATCTCACTCACTGTATTTGTGGGACTCACTCCAAAGACATGAACAAATGTCAACAGAAATAAAAATAATGTGCACAATAGTAAAGTATTCCATTCTTTATTAAAATTTAAAATTCCTAGATTCTTTTTCTTTTCTATACCTAAGATTAAGACTTCAGAAGACTGTTGGAGAAACCAGCCCCACACCACCCAGAGGGTATCCTGAGTCCGGCAGGATCAAAGTAAGAAAGACACAGAATAATTGTTTAAAAGATGGGTCTAGAGAACGGAGGGTGGAGGGCTTTCTCAGGGCCCAGAGTTCTTGGGCTCACCCAATTCCTTGCTGTATAAGCTCTTTTAACGTTGGACAGATAGGAGGGTAGGAAGCGATGAGTGAAAGGACTAATCAGTGAAGGACAACTCATGGAGTCATTCAATAAGATTGATAGCGGTGGCGGTTTCTGTGAATTTCCTTGAGCAAAGGCGTGTCTCTAAACTACTTATGATCTTGAACTTACTGGGACTGTAAAGGTGGGAGTGTGTTTCAGGAGGAGCCAAGATATTTGACCGTATTCCACTGCTTCAAGGCAGTGTTATTTCATCAACAACCTGTGGAATGACACTGAGTGTTTATGCTCTCAGAGCATAAATATATAAAAGCAATAAACATTATGTCATATATACGTATACACACACTTATTATATATAACCTATATTAACATTATATATATGTTAATAAACGCGTTAATATTAAGGCTTGTCCATGGTGTCTGGTACTATCTCAAAGGAGCCATCTTCATCTGTCAACTTAAAACCAAGAGCATAAACAAACATGAACTAAATAAAATTTGCAATTTTGATACACCTTTGGTTTTAGTAAACTTTAAAGGAATAGTATTAGAACGGCCATCAGTAGTTCCAGCAAGAATATCGTACAGACAACAGAATGGGATAAGCCTGAGATGTCCAAAACTTGTATATTTTTTTGTTTGTTTAGCAATATCTAGTGTTAAATTATCTTGTTTTGCTTGTAGATGAGGTCTAATCATCTCCCAATGATATGCAATGGTCTGTCAGTGCTAGGAGTAATACAAAATCAGAAGTATTCCAATCACATTGCATTTGAATTCTGTGCTCAAGCTCTACTCAAACTGTCCATCCAAATTAGTGTCTGACGGAGGTCATTAATTGGATTTGCTAATTTTTGTCTATTTGGCTTTGGGAGTTCCAAAATTTACAAGAATTTTTCTGCAAACTCTCCACAAAGACCAATTTGAATAGCAGAGTGCAAAGCAACACCAGCAGCAGCAGCAGGAGCTGTGACAGCTATAAGACCCATAACCACATCTATTAAAGTAAATATGAGTCTCTTGATCTATTAAGTATTCCTTTTAGTACTTCAGTGATAAAATTTATGGAGCGATGTTTCCTGAGGTCTATTGAGGGAAACGAGTATCCAAACTCCTTCTCAGGTCCTAACCAGTAAAATGTTATTATCTTTATCTATTGAAGGTAAAAGATGACTGTTAAGGCATGTTATGGTGTGACAGCCAGGTAGGATATTAGTTTTCCCACTTCAACATAAAAGGAGGTTTAACACAACTCTATGGGACCAACTGATTATAAGACATGGCACAACAAATAAAAGTGTTTCACTGTGGGTCTCCTTTATATTCTCCTTTCTAAATCCAAATTGGGATTTGAGCCATAATTAACTTCCACAATTCTGGATGTGGTCTTATAATTGGATTAATCATTTTTGGGCTTGGAGGAGACATACCATTCTCTTCCCTTAATACGATAATTTGTTTCAATTCTTCTATGTACTTTTGGTGCACTATCTGGAGTCCTCCACGGTCTTCTTGCTGTCAGTACAATTCACTGCAAAGTGTCCCCTAGGCATCCAATCAATGATGATTTTATAGGAATTCTTTCAGCACAGCAGTGCTGTTTGCAATACGATCTTTCCAGTTTAGCGTCTAGCTTTTCAGATATTTAATGACCTGCGTGAGGGCAGGGCTTCTATTAGGTTGAAATTTATTACTTTAAAAATGTGTCATAACACAGCTGTGCTCCAGGTATTTAATAGTGTTGAAAGTTTAAATGTTCTCCACGGATTGCATGAATAGAGGCTTGTTATCCATTATGAGTAGGGACATAAACCATCAACTTTGTTTTTTGTAATGTAATCATCCTGCCGCAGCCCCAGGCCAATGGGAGGAAAGTGATAACCAATGGAAACATTCATTAATGTTACTGCCTCCTCTGGATGAGTGGGACCTTGGTTATCTGTTGGTCCAGGCATCCAGATCCTATCATTAATATAAACCCCCACCAGGGGTTCTAATTATGTAACAGGCCTAATCAGTGGTGGGAATGGAATGCAGGCCCAGTAAGGGTATTTGATCTGACTCTCCCTTAATAGGTCTGATTGCTGCTGACATTTTGTAGTATTTCATAAGCAAGCAGCTGAACAATCAGTTTCCTGGCATGAGAATCCCAAATAGCCTTTTGGGCCACGTCTTGCAAAGCAGCAATCAAATCTGGATAAGTCTCCCTTGGATCCTGTGGAACTGAGTTAAAAGAAGATTATGTAGCACCAGGATAGTGAGTTGTTTCCCGGGCTCTTAGGCATAAAATTCCGAGCTGATCAACAGCCACATCACCCATTACCATCTGTTGATTTACAGTGCCCAATACCTGTCTGATTCCAAGCACTGATCAGATGTGATATTAATGGCAGGTTGGGCTTGAGCATTTCTGTGTGCCCGATTTGTTAATTCATCCATCCACCAGGTTTTTAATTGGAGAAATGCAGAGGGGAACAGAGGAGTTATCAGACTAATAACTCCCAATCCATAGATACTAAATGGCAGTTATAAAGCACAAGTTGTAACAAGGAATGAACATAAGGAAAATTTGTCCCATATTGTGGAACTGCTTGCTTTAAGTCTTTAACTTTTTAATAAGAAATGGCTCTAGCGATGCTTGAGCATGTTCTCCAGGCTCTTCAGCTGGCAAAATAATTAGCAGAAACTGTCAAGTATCCAAATCCCCTATTACTCCTGCCTGGCGAATAGATGCCTAGATTGTGTCTGCACCATAATTTGTATTTGGACTGGCTCACAGCATTCCTTTGCCACAATGAACAGATGTATTGCAGGATCTGCCAGCAGTCCACGAGGCAATGGGGATCTTTCTTTGTTCCCAGGTGGATCAGCAGATCAAGAAATAATGGACAGACAAAAAGATAGTGAAAGCTGGGTCCGGGTATCACCACCTTCTGATCCTGTGATGCTGCCAATGCACTGGGTATGCCAGCATTTATTATTAAGTTTAGTGAGGGCAGGGGTAGGCTAGTGAGGGATTTAGGATCATTTGATTATGAGGTGAGATGGACACATGGGAATGAAGTAATTCCTTAACATAACGTCAGTATGCAGAAGTACAGTATACAGAGACAAGAATTTAAAATACAGTGTATTACATCAGCAATTTCTAATGCTGCCTGTAAAATTATTAAAACCACAGTCTTCCATAACCCATGCCTTTTGATCCGACTCTTCCTTAATAGGTCCTAATGCTGCCTTGACATTCTGTATTAGCATTTTCATTTTGTAAGCAAGTATCTGAACAGTCACTTTACAGGGATGAGAATCTCACATAACCTTTTGAGCTGTTCCTGCAAATGGGTGATAAAATCGGAGAATCTCCTTGAAAGCTGTGGAACTGAGTTAGGAAGAAGGCTGAGTATTACCTATGTCTTCTACACTAGGGTTATCTAGCCATGGCATGCGGAGGGCATTTATAGCCCTGTCTTATCCATGTGAACCAGAGCCCCTCATGTATCCATTTGTAGGCTGTCCACAAGGGCCGCATTCCATTGCCAGAGCTATGAACGTCTGCTTTTCTGGGAGAGGAATCTCAGTAATGTAAAACGTCCCTGCTGCATGTCTGTTCATAGGCTCTCTGCAGGAAGAAGCACGTCATGCACTGTTGGCTCATTGTGGTAACCCAACTGGTATTCTCTTTTACACAATCCTGCGTGCAATTTTGTATTTACAATAATCAGGAGCCTGTCATCTTTTATTCCATTGCAATAGTTTCATGGGGTCTTCCTCCATCTCCCTCTTTTCTCTGATTTAAATGAACCATAGCAACCATAGCTTGGCATTGATCACGATTGGATTGAAGAATATGTTTTCCAATTTTACAGATGAACAAAAACCAACTAATAAATTTTACACAGAACAAAATAATGATAGTGATCCTCCCAAGCATCTTACATTGAATATGGTTGAGATTAGATACCCCTCAGAAATACCATCTAAAACTTCAGCAACAGGTGAAGCAGTTAAGTGTGCCTGAGACACCTCAAGTATCTGTTCTTTTAGCTTGCTTGTCTAATATAAATTATCTTCACTTCCCGAAAATGGCGTTTCACTGATTCCCTATTGAACACTCACTGTATTGGAACGGAGTATACAAAAATTAGAAGTATTCAAACATATTGCGTTTGTAATCTATGTTCTAGACCCATAATTCTATTTCCCATCCGTGTAACAGTTTGTCTAGGTCATTAACTTCGTGGACCAATTTCTGATCAACATCGACTGATTCCCCATCGAAGTGGAACTTTTGCCGTTTATCAACAACATGAACAGTTTAAGATAATAGATTAATAATTCAACTCCAGCAGTAGCCGCATTGCAGTAACAGCGAGCACAGTAACAGCAATGAAGCCATTATTACAGAAATCAAGGAAAATAAATCACTTACCTTGGAATTCTTTGTGGATATTATTAACAACACGGATAGAAGGGGAAGATTCCCAAGGACTATGTAAGACTCACGGGGCCAAATACCTTCTCTCTGGCTCTATTAGAACACTGTAATATTGATTAAAGGATGACTATCAACTATAAAGGTAACAATTATTATGTTTGTTTTGAACTAATATGCATCTTTCAACTAATGTAGCATATATGGTGGTTTAACACAAGTTTTAAGTGCTACAGTTTTGTTGGACTCCGTAAATATATGTTTTAGGATCCTACTCTTTTTGTGAAGGTGGGTAACAGCTTGTCTGAGAGGGTTGGCGGGACATTAGCAATGGGAGGGGAGTATAATTCTCATCACCTTTACTATCCCATCTTTGAATGACATTTGATGATTGCCGTACTGATATTTTTTGGCAGCATTTCAATGAACTAGTACCATAAATCGATTCTGTTTTTTTGTGTGTGTTTGAGAACAAAGGTGAATTTACTTTAACACTTTCTCCATCTGAAACTCTCATACCAGTCACAGCTGGTTAACTCCATAAGTCTGAATGTTCAGGGCCTAAGTGGGGGACCATGCCTTGACTTCGGAGGTGCAACCTGCCTTTCCACTTAAAGGAGAAAAAGGAGTTAAATCTATGATATAACAAAGGTGTGTTGTCACTACTTTCTTGGTAAATATTATTATAGAGAAAATGTGGACAATCTCTGTGACCTTGAGAGCAATCATTAGTAATATGACCTTTAGGGCCCAATAAACAATTATTGAGGAGAATGAAATAGCAGTTCCTTTTGAATGAACGCAATCTACTTCCATATTAATTTGCCAGCATTTGGAGACACGTTGAAAGGACACATGAGTACGAAATGCTTATATTGGGATGAATAGATATAATCAGCGTTTCTATTTTGATCTGCCTTAGGGGTTTTAATGAGGCTGATATGAATCCTAAAGGAGGGACAGAATGACCAGATGGTAGTGTGAGTGCCCACTTTTGAATATCTAATGAGAGGCATTTGTTAGTTGCTCCTAGCACAAGGGTGGATACCTAAAACCTAAAGTGATACTGAAAGGAGTTCTTCTGAAAAGTTGGGCAGTACAACGATCATCTACAGAACCAGGTGTCAAATAGTATCATTAACATGACGACCTCGAAAGACATCCATCCAGGTCATGGCTCTAGTAAGATAGAGAAAAGGATATAGGCTCAATGTATGTATAATTTTAATAATCTGTGGAGTGACAGAGGTGAGAAGGATCAGTGTCATCAGGAGAGACAGAGGTTGACAGTTCTGGTAGCTGGAGACAGTTGTTCAGGATGATTGACTGGATTGTCTGTTAGCGAGGTTAGCATGTGTTGTTTTGTTTTGTTCTTGTTTTTCTTTGTTTCACTTTGATGGTTGCATGTGTTAGTTGTTTTCTACTGTGGCATTTCCTCAGAAATTTATCTGTCTTGTTTTGCATGCATCTTCAGGACACAATTTCAGGTGTCTATTAGGAATCGATAGGAGATTGATGTTCACCGGAAACACAAGCATCCTCTTCCCCATTAAAACCAAAACTTTTGACCATCTATTAGAGTGAACATTTTTCCACCATACTTCCCTTCCTTGATTTACCATGGGACAGTTACCAGAGAAATGTTTCTGGCAGCAATAACAGAGGCAGTTTAGGAGCCTCAAGAAAATTTAACAGGAACAAATTCAAATTTAGTTGTTTGTGATGGGTGAACAACTCCTATACCTCTCTTTTTGTTTAACTAATTGTAATTTTAAAGTTCTGTTACTTCTTTCTCACATTAGAATTGGCATTCTCACATTAGAAGTTTGACAGGTAGCCCAGATAAAATTGGAAAGCTGTGTCACTTTTGACACGCAATATAAGCTAATTTTCCAAAGGAAAATATGAGTAACATCCATTTTCCAGATAAAATTAGGAGAAAGGCCTCAGGGAATAACTCCCAGGAGACTGTGTGTGAGTATGACAGAACCTGCCATTGAGAACAGTGTTGTACAATTTGTTTAGCTTTTCCAGTTTAGAGAATATTTATGTTTAAGACCCCAGACATTAGTATGAGTGGGTTGGTAACATTGTTCTGCATCTGTAATGGCTAGATAAACTAGCCTATCAACTATATGATTACCACTAGATAAAGATCCAGGCAAATTAGTAGCAGAAGGAATGTGAGTAATGAAAAAGGGTGGCTTTGGTTCCTGACAGTATTTTGTAACAAAGAGAACAGGGAAAACAGATTAGTGTCACCAATATTGTGATGGTAGCTGTTTCTGTGGCCTTAGTGGCATGGACTACATAAGTTGAGTCAGAGACAATGTAAAGAGCTGACCAAAATCTTGTAATGCAGGAAAACAGCAAACAACACGGCTTTTTGAGCAGAAGTGTATGGGTAGAAATGTTTTATCTTTTTGGTCCATATACCCTGCACTTCCATTACTGGATCCATCGGTAAAAGTGGTAATGGTTGCCTCTGGTGGTGATGGATGAGGTGTTTTGGTAGAAATCAGGAAGCATTTCACAGAAATTGGAAGAATTTTGACTCAGGCAATGATCATCAATAAGTGCCAGTGAAGTCAGGGAGACTCGTCTGCCAGCATAAACTTGAAGAAAAGACAATTTAACTTTTTCTTTCTTCTTCTTTTGACAAAGTGACCACAATCATGTTTGCATCAAAGCCAGAAATTTTAATGATATTGATGTCCCCAACCCAATTAAAGTGGCCATTTGATCAAGATATTGAAGGAGTTTAAAGGCTGAATTAGGAAGTAATATCCATTCGATTAGAGAATCATTTTGTACTATAAGCCCCATAGGAGAGAGGATGGAAGGAAAAACTAAAATTTAAAGGCAAAGGTTTGGTCAATATGAAAACTTGGGCCTCTCTAACTCTTTGTTATACAAAGACAACTCTTTCTTTGCTGATTCAGATGAGAGCGAGAACAGTTCAAATTTTATCTCCTGATAATGTAGCAAATAGATGAGATAATGCATAAATAGAATTCTAGGTTGGTCTGAGATAATGGATGTCACCTAGTAATTTTTGAAAATCATTTAAGGTGCCTCAATTGTCAGTACGAAATTAGGCTTTGGGGACTTAATGGAGCAAGCTTCTGGCACATTCCTAAGTAAAGAAAGGGTGAGCAATGGAATTTTATCCAGGAGCAATGTGGGGTTCTGCGTTGGCAACAGCTAATTTTGAAGGATATAACATTGAATTTATTCATCTTTACTAGGAGCAGCAATCAGTATGTCATCTATATAAGTAAACGTGATTATTTTTAAAGTCTGTCCGATGTAACACAGTATGACAAATAACTGACAAACAATAGGACTGTTAATCATCCTTGGTGAAACTTTCCATTGATATCTAGCTGTGGGGCTGAATTGTTAAGGAAGGTATAGTGAAGAAAATTTTCACACACTCTTGCTTGTCTGAAGGAATATAGAAAAACAGATTTTAAGTCAATGATTATAAAGACCATTCCTTAGAAATCATGGAGGGAGGCTAGTGACATAACACCCCATAGGTTTAATAACTGGAATTAACAGCTCTTAGTCTGTTCCAATCCTCCATTTTCCTGTTTTTTCATTTAACAAACACAGGTGAGATCTATGGAGACAAGGAGAACTGAATAGTACTAGTAGTAAGTCATTAACAATTTCAATAAGCCTCAATTTGTGTTTGAAAAGCAAGGCTGCTCTACCCAAGCAGGTGACTCACACATCCATTGAGTAGGGGCAGGGGAGAAGGAGGTGAGGTGCTGAGATGCTGACAGGGAAGCAGGATTCAGCCTCTGAAAGAAGGGGTCCTGGGCGTCAAAAGAAACAGTGGGCTTACAGAAGAGGAGAGGGTCCAAAAGGATGAGAGGAATGAGAAATGGACCATTCTGATGAATGCCACACATCCTCCTCTGGCAGAGAGGTCATTGGCTTAGAGGAAGAGGTAACATATACAGGTTCTGAGAGAGGAGGCAGA
>DAKLCV010002340.1:0-15000 GCA_030247045.1 Colobus guereza
GAACATTAACTAAACTCAGAAGGTTATTGTATGGTCTTTTTATAACTTGAGCATTGAAATAAAAGCACCAACGAGGTTGTTAAGAAATGAATCCTGCCCTTTACTAAAAGGATTTTTAAGGTTGTAAATACTACCGCATGGTCAAATTGGTTGAGACTAAATGGAAATGATCTATGAGTTTCATTTAGATAAACTTGAGTTAACATTACCAAACTAATGAAATGAAAATTTGGCTTTGCCGGATGTCGCGAAAATAACAAGTCACATCATAATAAAATTCGCCAGCGGTTTCACCTTTCGAGCCATTATTTTGGAAAACAAGTAATTTATGGCAATCTGGACTTCTATTTTCTAAAAATCTACTGTTATAAACCTCTAACATTTAACCGCATCTAAAGCATCATGCAAGTTTCAAAATTGTCCTTCTGAATGCCTGTGGCTTTTCTGGGTGGTTGGAGAGCTTCTGAAACTTCAGAAGGACATATTTAGTCACCCACAAGTTGCCAAAATTTGTCAGTTTTCTTTAAAGTTATATTTGGTGAATAATACTAATTGATGTTGCAAAATTGTGTGATTTCTAAAATTCTAATGTCTAAGTATTTCTTCCTATCAATCACATAATTAAGCAGAAAGTTACATAAACTATGGAAAAATAAACTACTTTGTCACTTACAGTTTTCACTGTCACCTATCCTGAAATTCTATCATTTGCAATATCGTTATCTTGCTTTGTTCCTTTTGAAAAGATGGCTTATAATCATGCTATATTAAGGACTTTAATAGGTGTTCTCAAACGCAGGTTTTTAATAGCTTTGATGATTGCAACATTGAGATAGGGAAAGGTGTATGGAACTCATAAAGAACTGACATATTCTACAAATATCAAGGAAGAGGAAAATGGACTGCATTCAGAAAGTAAAAACAGATATTTTAACTTTCTCTTAGAATATTGCTGACCTTATTTTTTGTTTTCAGAGTCAAGAAAGTTTATTTTGAACTATTTATGGTATAAAATTGAGTGAGATATTCCCGGTGGACAAAATTTTACCACTTTTGTTTAAAAACTGTAAATACTCTTTACTTAGGGCAAAATAGTTGTTTGCATCAGTCAATAAGAACCGTTGACTTGTCAACAGAACAGAATTGGAAAACTGGATACTTGACCAAGTCTTTGAGTGGAAGAATTGTGTTTTCCTTTTGAGAATCAAGTTTGGCAGGCAGAGCCGATAAAGGCGCTGTGGGAGAAGTGGCCTCGTACCTTGTCTACACAGTCCCTGCACAGTGTTCCTGACTTGTGATCGGTAAAGAATGGCACTTCTAAAGATCCAGGGGCTCAAGTTCATCTGAGACCTCAAGAAGAGAGGATCGCCCAACGACGGATTTGAGAATAACAACCATGGCTGGTCTCAGCTTTTAAGTTCTTATCTAAAATTTTGCAGGAACAGAGTTTCATCAAAGTAGAATCCAATAGAACTACTAGAATAAAACAAAAACAAAAACATTCTTGCTGCATAGTGTAAGCAATCAGTTGAAGTATAAGACTAAATTTATTCTATGAAAATGCCTCACGGTTCTATAATGTGCTTTTTTTTTCTCCTTAAATGTGGCCTAAAGAAATTATGCTCCAAAGCTTATCATATATTTGTCATTAAATCCTAGTTCCCTTATATTTTTCTAAGGTTTTTGTCTACCTTTAAGACTAACCATGTTCATGCCTATGAATCAAGTCAATATCTCCACCATCTTGGGGAGGGGAGCAACAGTAATGTAAATATCTGGATCAATACACTAGTTCTTGGAAATTATCCCAAATTCTGCCAGTTAATAAATTGAGTAGGGTGTCCATAATCGAGGTATCTTTGGGAAAATAAAACCAAGGAACTTCATAGATCCCCAAAGGAAAATTTATTTCTTAGATTAACACCTCTATTCAAGCAGAAGTAAAACTACAGGTACTTAAAGATCACATCAAAATTATTCACAAGTTCAGGAAAATGCAGCCTTCAACCCTGGTAGCTACAATCCCTCTTTAATGAATTCAAGTATTCTTTCTAAAATTGGGTAATCCTATATTAAGTCCCTCTTGCTTCTATGACTTGTGCTAATATTTGAATTTTGTACACTCAAAGTATAACTCAAATTGTTTCTTTTTATTGGGTAGAAGCCATCAAACCTACATAGTGCTGCAAACTGAACCACACATGGACACACTCTTCTTCTGGGCCCCTTAGATCGACCCCAGAAGGAACTCTCACAGCTGCTCCACATTTGATGCCTTTCAGCATGAAGAATTTAGAAAGAGTCAACACCCAAAACCCTCTAACATCAGGTAAGGTGACTTCAGAAGAGGAGAGACAGAATGTTAAAAGACATTGTTTTAACATTATTTAACATTTGAAAGAAATTATTTAACATTAAAAGGTTATTAAGAAATTATTTTATGAAGATAGGAAAAGGGGCCCTTGGAAAGTGTTTTCTATTTTAAAGCAGCCCTGGAAATATTTCTTTTATAGCAGGAAAGTCTCAGCTCTTAGATCCAGCGGGCAAACTTTGATATGCAAATGCTGACCAGAAGAACCTGGGGCTACCCAAGCATTGCAATTCACCTTCTTCTCTTTAACCTTGCCTTCACGTGCCCCTAGCAACATGACTGTCCCACATATCCCCATGTGTGCAGAATGGCACCCTAGAATTTTCATATTAAAAGGCCAGGGTAAGAGGGCCAGGTTATTCAGGGGCTATGTGAGTGACATGCCTGGTCAAACCAATCCCCTGAGACTATGCAAATCAGACACCATCTCCTCCAGGGTCCTCATATAACAACTGGTTGATTTCCCTAGCACTTGGGGTTTCCTCACTCAGCTTTGGAGACCTTCTCCTTCTGTCTCAGTATAGGGGTACTTCTTCCTTCTTTCTAGTCTATTATACTCTCTCCTTAAACTCACGTGTATTCATGTCATTTTATCCAATTCGCATGAGGCAAAAGCCCTGGTGCTCCTCCACTCATCAGAGCCATATCATAATCAAGACTAAAGTGAAGAGATTTTCATAATTTCAATGAGCTCTTTACAATCAGATAAAAGAAAGGAAAATGGGACAAAACATGGATAGTTTGCAGCAAAAAACAAGAGGTCAAATAATGACGAACAAAATTTTTATATGAACAAATTATAAATACAAATTGATACAACAGAGAAATCATTCTTTCCCCTATAACACCACTAAGATTAAAACTTTGATCATGCTAATGTTGGCAAGGGAGTGGCTATATAGTTATGCTCATTCACTTTGGAAACAAATTTGACAGTGCTTATACATTTTCCAGGTGCAGGTGCCCTTTAATGTACTCTTTCCACTTCTAGGAATTTACAGAGCTCTTCTTTCATGAGGGCAGTAAGGGTGCACACTGCACAATGGTTGTCTCTTATGGCCAAAAGCAAACAAGGTAACACCTAAATCTCCATCAATAGGGGCTTAAATGCACTCTTTTAAACATAATCAGTCAAAATATACTGCTATGGAAAGATATATTGGCTGAATTAAAAAAAAAAACCATTACATAGAGTTTCTATAATAACATTCAATTTGATTGTGTATTTTAATTACAAATACATACAGATTTAAATGTAAACAATTATACAAGGATAACCGACATGCAAAAGTATTAATTCTAGTTAGCAGGAGTGTAAGATTAGAGGTCATGGCAGAAATTCCTGCATCGTTGTCACTGTGCATCTTTCTGAATAGTTTGAAGCTTTGTTTTAAACCAAAAGCATAAATTATCTAAGAAATTTGTAGTTTCTAAGAACTAAAACATTAGTCAGATCAGCACCTTTTCCACACCCTACCTCATTCAATGATGAATTACAGTTGGACTGTTTTATAACAGTCTGCATTTCACGCTGATCACCTGACATAAATTGCCAAACATTAACGTTCACTCTGGCCAATGTAAACTCTGTGGGCTTTGGCATTGTCTTTTTCATTCTGTTAGCAGTGTCTTCCACAGAGATGTTTTTAATTTCAATAAAGTCAAACTCATCTACTTTTGGTTCTAACTATCTCGCTTTGGTGTTATAACCCATCACAAAACCCAAGATCACATAGTCTTTCTCGTTTCATATGGATGTTTTAGAGTTTGCATTTCACATTTAGATCTAGTGTTCATTTTTGTGCATATAAATATCCAATTGTTCCAGCAACATTTGTTGAAAGACTGTATTTCCTCTATTAAACTACCTTTGCAAACTGGTTAAAAAGAAAATCAAGAAATCAATCAACTACATTTGTGTGAATCGATTTCTGGACTTTCTGATTCTGCCCCCATTGATGAATGTGTCTATTTATTTGCAAAACTCAGATAAGAATTTGAGCTTCCAAAAAGTGAAAAACCAATGTCCGTCTTTTCTTCCCTGGTTCAAATTCTGTGTACATCATTTACTCAAGCATCATTATCTCTGAAAGGAAATATTAGGAGTAGAATAAAACAGGCAACTAGAGACTAGGGGAAAATATACCATGGATAGTCAACAATGTCATCACCACCTGACCATACATAGAGTGAAATACGCTAAGACCACAGGTCTCTGAGTCATGGTGACAGACAATAGTTAGGTATAAAATGTCTTCCTACAGGGTTTCTGTTGGTTAATTGGAAGCCATCCATTTTTAAACGAATTTTATTTTACCAGGAGCTATTTTATTGTTAGCTAAGTTCTATCAAATTTGTCTGGGATGTCTGCCTTTTCTGCTATTCAGTGTTTTCGACTAGAAAATTTACTGGATGCTAGGTAGAGGTGGTAGGGTTTGCTGTCCAGGTTTCTTTCTGAAGCAGATGCATTTAAAAAAAATTGTGTAAAGCTAATTAAAATATTTTTTAAAACAACATACCTATTGCATGTGCATAGTCCTCCTTTCTTTCTTCTTTCTTTCCTTCTTCTTTCTTTCCTTCTTTCTTTCCTTTCTTTCTCTCTTTCTTTCTCTTTCTTTCTTTCTTCTCCTCTCTATCTCTCTCTTACTTCCTTTTCCTTCCTTCTTTCCTTCCTTCCTTCCTTCTTTCCTTCCTTCCTTCCTTCCTTCCTTCCTTCCTTCCTTCTTTCCTTCCTTCCTTCCTTCCTTCCTTCCTTCCTTCCTTCCTTCCATTCTGCCTTCCTTCCTTTTCCTTCTTTCTTGTTTGGGATAACGTCTAGCTCTGTTACCCAGGATGGATTGCAGTGCCATGATTTCAGCTCATGACAACATTCACCTTCCAGTTTCAAACAATTACCCTGCCTCAGTCTCCCAAGTAGCTAGGATTACATGTCCCTGTCACCAGGTCTGGCAAATTTTCCATTTTAATAAATACAGGGTTTCACTATGTTGCCCAAGCTGATCTCAAACTCCTTACCTTAGTGATATAGCCACTTCAGCTTTCAAGTGCTGGGATTACAGGCAAGGCATCAAGCCTGGCCCACAGATTGTTCCTTAATATCCCTTAAGGCCAGAAATTCCACTGAAAGTAAGACTTAATATGTAGACAGTAGCTATACATCTTAGAATTATGCTATCCAGTATGGTAGTCATGATGCATATTTGGCTAATTAAAGAGCGATTTAAAATTCAGTTATTTAGTCACACTAGTCACATTTCAAGGGCTCAGTAGCCACATGAGGCTAGCAGCTCCTACATTACAGAGCATAGATACATATTCACATTTTCAGAGAGTCACGCTGAATGTCGCTAGAGCACAGAATGTAGGATGATTTACTATGCTGGAATTTTAGTGTGAATGGTCTTGTTTGCAAGCCCCCCAAAATGTCTTGTGATTTAATTTGTTTAACATATGCTATCATTACTACCAAAAGCCTTGGCAATTAACTTACAGATTTACTTACAATCTGGCAGGAAGTGAGTACTCAAATGATTCAGACCTGCTTGAATTGATGAATGAATGAATGAATGAATGAATGAATGAATGAACGAATGAATGAATGAATATCAGTGGGGTGATGCTAGCAACACAGGCAACAGGGAAACCCAAAGGTTGTACCAACACAAAGAAACCATTAATAATTCACAGATTATTTTTAAAGACCTAAAGAATAAATACACATGAAAAACAAGTTGCCAGCTTATGTTTTTGTTACAAAGCCCATCAACAAGTATAAGCAATGGCCTACAACCTTCAGTACTGATGGACTCTATGAAAGTTATTACCAATGAAATAAATAATGCAGTTTATCAGGTGTGTATAAACATGTCAGAACAAAAGATGCACAACACATTGCTGAGTCATATTCCATTCTTTAGGACATATTAATACATTGAATACTCTATCAATTGTACTTGAGTACTCAAGTGTAGCCTACTTGAGAGTAATATTTTGTATGCAAAGACATATGGCCTAAAAGTCTTGTTTTTCGTGTTTTATTTATTTATTTATTCATTTATTTATTTATTTATTTATTTATTTATTTTTCTGGAAATGTTCCCAACAGTGAGTATTTTTAAGAAAAGAATGTTTTAGTATGTCCGTAGGGCCCTTGATACTGTCTGAAGTTTTCTTATTTGAGTATCTAAAAGTTATTACAAAATGGAAATATGAAAAATAACCTGCAGAGGAGGTGAAATGTTGTTTAATAGGTAAGGTGTGTTCAGCGAGTAAAATCAACTAATTTAAAGCAAATTAAATTTCTTACTCCTCTCTAAAAATTAGCTTCATTGTTTTATAAGAAAAGTACATAGAAAAATCTTGCTATAATGTACAAAGATGTAGACTCTTACATTTTTCGGTTTATCAAATACTGAAACCTGTTGAGAACATATTTTACCTGTATTCAGTTATTTAATTATAAACTAACAAACCAAAAATAGACTATAGAAACTAAGCAATCTTAATAGTGTTTTGTAGAGACTGGAAGTAGCGCTGATTTTAATGAGCTGTAATAGACCCTGCATAGGAAATACTTTAATAAATAGTTTATTAATTTTACAGCAGAATCTGAATGACACACTATAATAATATGTTTCTGAACATGAGATTAAGAAACATCCTTCAAATAAGTAAGATAATAGCTATGGTAACAAAAGCAAAATTAAGGCCTTTCTTACACTATTAGATAAATTACAATGAAGATTATGGAAGTATTTTTATTAATAAAATATCTTTCTTGATAATGTAATTAACCTCTAAGTACTTTATATCAAAACAAAAGTGTAACAGAGATGACAGGAAGGTTACTCCTTACAGATGACACTGAAATATATGATGAACCAACGAATACATGACAGAGTTCTTGGGACACTCAATTACATTTTCTAAATATGCATTGAAAAATTTAAATAAACTAAATCTTTACTGTCCTTAGAATCATGACTAGAGTGTATTTAAAATAGGGTTCTTAAAGAGACATTTTAGGTATCTATTAATATATATTTCTGGTACCATATATAAAATGTATTATGTTTACTCTGAGAAGAATATTGTTTGTTTTTAACTGGATTTCCTTTAAAGAAATATATTCTGCATGGAGACTTCGGAGTAGTAGAAACTGTTAAGGTGTATAAATGGAACAAGTTTCAGCTATAATTATACAAATAAGTATTACATAATGTGCAAATATATGAAGTAGTAAATATGTAAGGTAAAAAAGTTAGAAAATATGTAAAATGAATTTAGGCTAAACAGTGTGGCTCACAGTTGTAATCCCAGTAATTTGAAGTCCGAGTTTACAGATACACTGGGGTCAGGATTGCAGCCAAGACTGGAATATATGGTGAAACCACATGTGTACTAAAAATAAAAAAATCATGCGGGTTTGATCATCTAGGCTTGTAATCACAGTTGCTCCAGACGCAGAAGCAGGAAAATTGCTTGAATCCAGAAGGAATTTGTTGCAGTGAGCCAAGATCGTTCCTTTGCACTTCAGTCTGGGTGATACAGCCAAACCCTGTCTCTAAAAATAAGTATATCCATTGTCAGAGACCTGGGAAAGGGAGTAAAAGGAACGTAATAAGATAAGGGAATTCAACTGAATAACTCGGTGTTCTGCCTCTGACGTGGAATGCAGATTCTAATACTGGCTTTAACAATTACTCACCAGTTGCAGTGGCTCATGTCTGTAATCCCAGCACTTTGGGAGGCTGAGACTTGTGGATCACAAGGTCAGGAGATCGAGACCATCCTGGCTGAAACACCATATCTGGTAAAAATACAAAAATTAGTCAGGCGTGGTGGGATGTGTCTGTAGCCACAGCTACTTGGGAGGCTGAGGCACGAGATTCACTTGAACCCAGGAGGTGAAAGTTGCATTGAGTTGACCGCTCAACAGCACTCCAGCCTGGGTGACAGAGTGAGACTCCATCCCCCAAATAATAATAATAATAAATTTTTAAGCAGCATAGTCAGTAGCATTGGTGTTATTGAGAAATTTTTATATTCATCATTTCCCTTCTTCATCTGGGCTGAAAGGAAATGGAAAAAGCTGAAATTTTCTGTCTCTCATATAAGGTGTCCAAAGGACATACTTCATTTCCTTCCATTGTGTTCCATTCCGTATTCCACCACGTAGGTACGAAATACACACCAGAGCAGAGAAGTAGTTCTTCTTCCTCTTTCTTTCTCGATAAAGAGGTGTTGAAACAACATTGCTATCTTGAAATTACTCTTCCGTGTAAGCAAGCAATCTCTTTTATGAGTAACTTTTTTCTTCTTCTTCTTCTAGAACGAGGCAGTTGCATTTCTGCCTGCAGAAATTATCAACTCTCTCTTCAGATGTTTTAATTTCATGAGAAGGATTGTGACGAGATGGCGAGTGGAGATAGAGGAAAAACTGTGCTGCTTTTCTCTTAATTTTGAAACTAACTCAGTCACTGCTGATCATTTAGAACAAGGCAGAGCAAAAAGGTTCACGGTCCTCAGGTGAACCTATAAATTTTTCTGCTTATTTGCATTGCTAACTTATTAAAATAAATGGTTAGAGGTTAGAACCGGAAGAGAAAAGTTGGTATAATTGTCTCTGCGAATGAGGTCTATTTAAACATTTGAGACGTAGGTACTCGTGCCAAGATGCAGAGGGGACAGACAATTTGTGTGTAAAGGTTGGGATGGCTCCCTATTTTAGGAATAAGAAAGAAAGGATCTCTCATCATACAACAAGTACGCGAATTCTGACATTAATATTTTTTTGTGAGTCTGAAGTATCCCGGGGTTAAACGCATACCTGATGATTTATTTTGATGTGCTTGCTAAATTTCATTTTTATAAGTCACCACATTTCTTAGGTTTTTAAATTACATATGTGTTCCAATAATGGTTCTTACAGCAAAGTATTTTATAAAATTAATGCATACCTAATTTCAAAATTCTTCTCATTCCCCCAGGTAACCAGAGCTCAAGAAGGATGACCCAAGAAGTCTGCCTATGGACATACTTCAATCTACCGATGAAGTCGAAATGTACCTGGTTTCCCAACACACCATGTTCCATACACACACTGTTAATCGTTCGTTTTGTCAGTCAAGAGAAATGATTAGAAATCTGCCTGAAAGAAGTTATTGAATCATTAAGAGTTACTATGAAAACAATTGATAGGGTTTTTTAACTTGTGAAATTGATCCTAATATAACTTGTAATCTAATGCAGAAACTCCCCAGGGAAGAAACTGAGAACATTATGAAGATACCAAATAAACCCGAGACACTTTTTAATTTCATTTTTACATTATAACTGTGATCTTTCCCTTAACAATTTAACAGGTTTTTCTCACAAAGAACCAGATGACTTTTGGTAACCACGTTTGCCACCCAGCTTCTAACTTACATATGACGAGAAGTTATGTAATATTTACTCCTCTGTAAATGTTTCCCTGTCATCAGATAAAACTGTCAATAAAAATCTATGTTTAATCTAATGTGTTTTTCTCCCATCATTTTATTTGGTACTATAGTGTATGAACCAACAATAATCTAGTCATGTTAGACACCTTCTCCAGTCACAGAATTTCTCATTCACTACACTAAAAAGAACTGTTTTTCTAACCATAATTTTTCCTAAAATTTTAAATAAGCGTAACCTATCACATTGATCAACTCCAGGTCTACTATTTGGAGTTAAGCTATTTTCCTTCCTCTCCAGTGAAGCACTGTCACCTGTAAAACAGGAGGTCATTTTCTCCCAGCACTTTTATTTTTCCTCCCCAAACATAAAAGTATAGACTTTCCTAGGCATTATGCATAGTTAGATAAGGCCTCTGGTCTTTATATTTGATACCTGTGATTTGAATGTGTGTTTCCCACCAGAATTCCTATGTTGGAATTTAAACCGTCCAGCATGATAGAATTAAAATGGGTGGGTGGCTTTTGGGGGCAATTAAGAGTGCAATTAGCAACCTATAAAGGGCTCAATGAAACCAGGCACTTTTGCCTCTGCCATTTGAGGACACTCTCTGTTTGTCCTCTCTGGAGAACACAGCAACAAGGTGCCATCTTGAAGCAGAGACCAGGCCTTCACCAGACACTGAACCTGCCAGTGCTTTGAGCTTGGACTTCCCAGCCTGTAAAACCGTAAGAACACATTTCTGGTTTAGTAACTTACCCAGTCTAAGGTGTTGTGTTATAGCAGCAGGAACATATGGGATAGTATCTTTATTGTGGAAACTTTGCTCATCCTACTTCATGAATGGGCTTCAAGTATTTCGTTAGTTTACAAATATAGTGTTCCTCCCCAAGAATGACTTCATCTTCGTGTCTTAAAAATCAAGTTTTACAAGGCAGACCTGAATAAAACTATACTCAAACCTGTAGAGCATCCCAGGTTTTGTGCCAACATCACATTTAACAATTTAGAGAGTGCTGGTGATCTTATCTCTTATTTACAGTTTCCTTTGTTGATTCGTGAGAATTCAATAATTGCCCAAAATGTTACTTAGACAGGAAGTAGTAAGTAGTTTGACAAATAGCACACCAATTGAACTGCAGACTCATTTCTTTCCATGGATGAATGAAGCGGGATGATCCAGAGTCAGCACCTCATTTAGGAACGGCCATGTGTCGATAGTGACAAAGACTAGATTCACTAAGAAACGCAGACGCAGAGAATCCACATTTAGAATCATGGTGACAGATAAGGAGTCCAAACAGATTGTTCAGTAAATTCCTGAGGCACATTTAGTTGTGCCACTCTAGAGAGTAACTACTAGAACTAGCTTTCTGTATATTCCTGAGTAAGTCTTTCCATAGACTTTTGTACCATCGATTTGAAGAAATAAGCAACTACAGAGGGGCCCTTACTGTTGTACTCTCTCCAAGTTTAAGCCTTGTTAATCTTACAGGTAGATGGATTTTATTTATTGCAAAAATAGTCGGAAAACTTACAACTTTATACAGAGCACTACAGAAGTGCTAGTTGCACTTTTATGTCCAGTGCAGTACCAGTGGCTTATAATATTTTCTCAAATTTCTGAAGAGATTTTTGCCAGAAATAAAACAAGTAGCATTCACAGGCTTGATTTTTATAACAATGTGAAATCTTTACTATGCACATTGTTCAAAGGTGACGTCATACTGAGGACAAAGAAAGATAGGATTTATACATGGTAAAAAGGCAAGTAAATGAAGCTATAATTTTATTTCATTACTCTGAGTACATCCACAGCTATTTCCACTTCAATAGATTCTTGAAACAAGCATGCATAAGTATTGACTATTATCTACAAATACGTGTTGGAACCCTTGATTAGAATTTCAGGAATCTGTTGGCACTGATTGAAAATGTTTTTATTTATTTGTTTATCTATCTATCTGTCTATTTTGAGACGGATTCTCACTCTGTTGCCCAGAGTAGGTGTGCTGGTGTGATCTCAGCTCACTGCAAGCCACACCTCCTGGATTCATGTCATTCTCTGGCCTCAGCCTCCTCCCAAACTCCTTATCCACCCGCTTCGGCCTCCTAAAAATCCTGGGATTCAAGGATTGAAAATGTTGATTCACTTTTAGATTATGAAAATTTATACATAGCAAAATTTATTACTCTTTATATGAAAAATATCAGACTACGTAAATAATACTTTGAAAAATTCCTGAAGCTACCAGAATGAGGAATGTAAAATTAGGGTTGAGACACTGCCTCTTCTAGAACAGGGGACTCTGAGGCACCAGCACTGCTGGAAAAATAAAATAGTTAAATCTGTCTTGCAAATGAAGACAAAACACTGAGATAGTCATTCTACACAGAAGGGAATGTCTCTCAATAATAATAATAAAAGGTTATCTGATACTTGATGTTCAAGTGTGTAAGTACCCTGATAATGGTGTGCTTCCTTCCTCAATTTTGAATACATTTCTGTACACGCATATTATAAAATCCAGGAAACAGCCAAATCACAAGTTAATTCTTAACATGAATATGCACAGTTAATCCTGTATTTAGCAGTGCATTTTAAAACACTGATGTACCCAACAGTTGCATAGATTATTTCATAACGAAAAACACAAAGTTTACCATCACTAATACCCAGTTCCTATAGTCACTGAATGTCTGGAACACAACAATAATGCAGACGACCAACTGGTTTTGAAATTGGCTTAACTCAGGTAGATTTCTTGCTAAACATCAAACTTTATTATTCCAGGAACTTAAGTTTTAGGTTAAAAATATTAAATAGTAACCCCAATTTAAAATATGTCTTCAAATCTATAAAAGTAAGTGATTAGTGGTCTGTGGCCAGCTTGAAATGAGGTTTTAGAAAGTGCTTATGAAACTGTTTACCCAGACCACTGAAAATGGTTGAAAATGGTGGTCATTTAATAAGGTCACTCTTTAATCAAGAAAAATATTTAAGGAACAAAATTCTGTGGAAGATACTTGGGTCTGTGGTTGTATTAGAAATTCTTAGAAATCAAAGAATAATAATAATAATACTCCTTAAGGTGGATCTGGCATTTATTTCCCAAAGATAATGAAAACTGGATGAGTATGTTGTTGAAATACATAACTGATCATAAGATTACTTTTGGGAAGTTTGTCAATGAGTCAGACTCAGATCCTTTAGTAGTAGAGTAAAAATTGCTTCTGGAAAGCCTTTCAGTGAGTCAGAATCAAATTCCTTAGTAGAAGAGTCAGCATAATTGTAGCTAATTTTGCATTTTTGAAAATATTTTCTTCTTGGCTGAGGAAATTAATAGGGCCAGAACTTGGGAAGAAAAGTTAACTTGAAAAGTCAGTCGTGCAAATCACATTATCTTTGGGGAAAGGTTAATACATGTCAGCTCTAAGAATTGAAACTTCACACCAACTCCATTTTATTTCCTATGTAGATATCAGTTATTTGAGAACAGATGGCATATATGTGAATTCATGGTCACGTCCCTTGATGGTGGTATGTCACAGGTCCCTATTAAGGAGTATCACACATTCCAATGAGTGTCTTGGCAGAACTACTCTAGCAATAAATGAATATGCCACAAATTTCCAAAGCATGAACAATCATTTTGAAAAAGTGTTGCTTTTAAAACTGCTAAGATAAAACCTCAATATTTGCTCTAAAGAAAAGATGTAACCACTGGAAAGTTTTCCTTGGAGATACATCCCAGCAGCTTGAGACAGAAAGTGAGGTATTTGAACACCTACATTAGTTTGGTGAAATACGCCTCTGTACTGCAGAAACTGAAGAAAAGTAACTACACAAACATTGAAGCGATTTCTATTAACTACTAAATATCTGCATATTCATCTGTCTAGATGACTAATATCTATAACACCTCTTACTACAATTGGGACTTATCTTCATAAATAGACATTCATAAATTTGTCTCAAGTGTATATTGAGGAACGCTACTGAGGTATTCAAATTTGTGACTCTTTTCTTTATTTTTATATATTGATATTTCATATTTTGTCTGTTGCCTTTTAAGTTATCTATAGTTGTCCTCTTTATTTCTTGCACTTTCTCTTAATTTCATCTTTGCCTTATATAATGACAGTATTCAAGTTTTAAAACAAATGATTGTTAATTTCTCCGAATCTTTATTTTGAATATTTCAGTGTGATTATTCCTAGGTGAAAGCAGATTCTTATCAATCTAATGTTAGAGTACTTTTATGTTTTAACGTATGAGATTAAACAGCTTACATCTAATATGCTTACTCTTTTATCGATATGACCAATAACTGCTCAGTTTTTATTTACCATAGATTTTCTTTGTCTCTCCTTTTGCCTCCTATCTGATTTTGTTCTTATCTACCTCCCCACCCACCACTGGTTTTCTAGTTGTATTCTTTTACTTTTTTACTTACATCTATTCTTTCCTGCTTTTCGCCTTAATCACTGTGGTTTTACACTTTCAGAGCTAATCAGAAGGAGCCAATTAGTTGACATTTTTTTTTAACAGAGGAAAACGTATTTCCAGCCCTGTTCAGAAACAGACAAAATGACACACATAAAATCTTCCTGCATGCCTCTTTTATTTTGAGATTTACTCCTCTTTGGTAAAATAAACTAGCCTTTATGTGTCTTTGCCTTGGTCTTCTGATAAGGCTTGAATATTGACATAATCTTTGTGAGTTAAAAATATATTTTAGTAAATGATAACTTATGTGGGTTCGTATTTTGTGTAGAGATAATTTTCATAAACTGTGTTTTTCCTTTCTATGTATTTTTGTCTTCTGTTATTTCTTGCAAATGTATATGAAATCTTTCCACCACAGAGTTCAACTTTCTAACTCTTGTTTCATCTATGGTCACCAGATATAATACAGGATTACCAGTTATATTTTCTTTTAAATAATCAACAAATAACATTTAATATAACTCTCAATATTCTATCAATTTAGTAATATTTTCAGTATCACATAGGACAGGCTCATACTGAAAACCACTTTTTGTTGTATGTCAACAGGTAACCAAATTTTTAGTTGAAATGTGGCGTTTCAACTTTATCATTATCCCCTGCACCTGGCAAACTTACTTACAGTTATGCCTAGGAAAGAATTTATTCTTGCTTTACTTGTGCAGAATGTACTGCA
>DAKLCV010001904.1:0-29042 GCA_030247045.1 Colobus guereza
CCATTTCTTTCCATTCCGTTCCATTCCATTCATTCCATTCCATTCAATATTTCATTCCATTCCATATTCCATTTCATTATATATTCCATTCCATTCCATTCATTCCATTCCATATTCAATTCCATTCCATTCCGTTCCATATACCATTCCATTCCGTATTCCATTTAATTCCATTCCGTATTCCATTCCGTTCCATTCCATATTCCATATTCCATTCCATTCCATTCCGTTCCATTCCATATTCCATTCCATTTCATTCCATATTGGATTGCATTCCATTCCATTCCTTCCGTTCCATTCCATTCCATAATCCATTCCATTCCATATTCCATATTCCATTCCATTCCATTCCATATTCAATTCCATTCCATTCCGTTCCATATACCATTCCATTCCATTTTATTCCATTCCATTCCATATTCCATTTCATTATATATTCCATTCCATTCCATTTCCTAATCCATTCCACTGCTTTCCATTCCATATTCCATTTCATTATATATTCCATTCCATTAATTATTCCTTTCCTTCCATTCCATTCCGTTCCATTCCATTCCATTCCATTTCATTCCATATTGGATTGCATTCCATTTCATTCCATTCATTCCATTCCATAATCCATTCCATTCAATATTTCATTCCATTCCATTCCATTTATTCCATTCCATTCCATATTCCATATTCCATTCCTTCCATTCCATTCCATATTCCATTCCATTCCATTCAATTATATTCCATTTCTTTCCATTCCGTTCACATTACATTCCATTCAATTCCATTCCATTCTATTCCATTCCATATTCAATTCCACTCCATTCCGTTCCATATACCATTCCATTCCGTTTCATATTCCATTCCATTGCATTCCATTCCATATTCCATTTCATTCCATATTCCATTCCATTCAATTATATTCCATTTCTTTCCATTCCATTCCATTCATTCCATTCCATTCCATTTCATAATTGGTTTGCTTGATTCCATTCCTTTCCATTCCATTCCATAATCCATTCCATTCAATATTATATTTCATTCCATTCCATTTTATTCCATTCCATTCCATATTCCATATTCCATTTCATTCCATTCCATTCCATATTCCATTCCATTCCATTCAATTATATTCCATTTCTTTCCATTCCATTCATATTCCATTCCATTCAATATTTCATTCCATTCTATTCCATTCCATATTCAATTCCATTCCATTCCGTTCCATATACCATTCCATTCCGTATTCCATTTAATTCCATTCCATATTCCATTCATTCCATTCCATATTCCATATTCCATTCCATTCCTTTCCATTCCATTCTATTCCATTCCATATTCCATTCCATTTTATTCCATTCCATATTCATTCATTCCATATTCCATATTCCATTTCATTCCATATTCCATTCCGTTCCATATACCATTCCATTCCATAATCCATTCCATTCTATTCCATTCCATATTCAATTCCATTCCATATTGCATTCCATTCCATTGCATTCCATTCCATTCATTCATTCCATTCCATTCAATTCCATTCCATTTCATATTCCATTCCGTTCCATATACCATTCCATTCCATTGCATTCCATTCCATTCCATTCCATTCCTTTCCATTCCATTCCATAATCCATTCCATTCCATTTCATATTCCATTCCATTCAATTCCATTCCATTCATTTTCATTGTTCAGTTCCCACCTATGAGTGAGAACATACGGTGTTTCGTTTTCTCTTCTTGTGATAGTTTGCTAAGAATGATGGTTTCCAGCTGCATCCATGTCCCTACAAAGGACGCAAACTCATCCTTTTTTATGGCTGCATAGTATTCCATGGTGTATATGTGCCACATTTTCTTAATCCAGTCTGTCACAGATGGACATTTGGGTTGATTCCAAGTCTTTGCTACTGTGAATAGTGCCGCAATAAACATACATGTGCATGTGTCTTTGTAGTAGAATAATTTATAATCCTTTGGGTATATACCCAGTTGTGGGATGGCTGGGTCATATGGTACATCTAGTTCTAGATCCTTGAGGAATCGCCATACTGTTTTCCATAATGGTTGAACTAGTTTACAATCCCACCAACAGTGTCAAAGTGTTCCTATTTCTCCACATCCTCTCCAACACCTGTTGTTTCCTGATTTTTTAATGATGGCCATTCTAACAGGTGTGAGATGGTATCTCATTGTGGATTTGATTTGCATTTCTCTGATGGCGAGTGATGATGAGCATTTTTTCATGTGTCTGTTGGCTGTATGAATGTCTTCTTTTGAGAAATGTCTGTTCATATCCTTTCCCCACTTTTTGATGGGGTTCTTTGTTTTTTTCTTGTATATTTGTTTGAGTTCTTTGTAGATTCTGGATATTAGCCCTTTGTCAGATGAGTAGATTGCAAAAATTTTCTCCCATTCTATATGTCGCCTGTTCACTCTGATGGTACTTTCTTTTGCTGTGCAGAAGCTCTTTAGTTTAATTAGATCCCATTTGTCAATTTTGGTTTTTGCTGCTGTTGCTTTTGGTGTTTTAGACATGAAGTCCTTGCCCATGCCTATGTCCTGAATGGTACTACCTAGATTTTCTTCTAGGGTTTTTATGGTATTAGGTCTAACATTTAAGTCTCGAATCCATCTTGAATTAATCTTCGTATAAGGAGTAAGGAAAGGATCCAGTTTCAGCGTTCTACATATGGCTAGCCAATTTTCCCAGCACCATTTATTAAATAGGGAATCCTTTCCCCATTTCTTGTTTCTCTCAGGTTTATCAAAGATCAGACGGCTGTAGATGTGTGGTATTATTTCTGAGGACTCTGTTCTGTTCCATTGATCTATAGCTCTGTTTTGGTACCAGTACCATGCTGTTTTGGTTACTGTAGCATTGTAGTATAGTTTGACGTCAGGTAGCGTGACGCCTCCAGCTTTGTCCTTTTGACTTAGGATTGTCTTGGCAATGCGGGCTTTTTTTTGGTTCCATATGAACTTTAAATCATTTTTTTCCAATTCTGTGAAGAAACTCATTGGTAGCTTGATGGGGATGTCATTGAATCTATAAATAACCTTGGGCAGTATGGCCATTTTCACGATATTGATTCTTCCTATCCATCAGCATGGTATGTTCTTCCATTTGTTAGTGTCCTCTTTGATTTCACTGAGCAGTGGTTTGTAGTTCTCCTTGAAGAGGTCCTTTGCATCCCTTGTAAGTTGGATTCCTAGGTATTTTATTCTCTTTGAAGCAATTGTGAATGGAAGTTCATTCCTGATTTGGCTCTCTGCTTGTCTGTTACTGGTGTATAAGAATGCTTGTGATTTTTGCACATTAATTTTGTATCCTGAGACTTTGCTGAAGTTGCTTATCAGCTTAAGGAGATTTTGGGCTGAGACGATGGGGTTTTCTAAATAGACAATCATGTCATCTGCAAACAGGGACAATTTGACTTCTTCTTTTCCTAACTGAATACCCTTGATTTCTTTCTCTTGCCTGATTGCCCTAGCCAGAACTTCCAACACTATGTTGAATAGGAGTGGTGAGAGAGGGCATCCCTGTCTTGTGCCAGTTTTCAAAGGAATTTTTCCAGTTTTGCCCATTCAGTATGATATTAGCTGTGGGTTTGTCATAAATAGCTCTTATTAGTTTGAGGTACGTTCCATCAATACAGAATTTATTGAGCGTTTTTAGCATGAAGGGCTGTTGAATTTTGTCAAAAGCCTTTTCTGCATCTATTGAGATAATCATGTGGTTCTTGTCTTTGGTTCTGTTTATATGCTGGATTACGTTGATTGATTTGCGAATGTTGAACCAGCCTTGCATCCCAGGGATGAAGCCCACTTGATCAGGGTGGATAAGCTTTTTGATGTGCTGCTGCATCCGGTTTGCCAGTATTTTATTGAGGATTTTTGCATCCATGTTCATCAGGGATATTGGTCTAAAATTCTCTTTTTGTTGTGTCTCTGCCAGGCTTTGGTATCAGGATGATGTTGGCCTCATAAAATGAGTTAGGAGGATTCCTCTTTTCTATTGATTAGAATAGTTTCAGAAGGAATGGTACCAGCTCCTCCTTGTACCTCTGGTAGAATTCAGCTGTGAATCCGTCTGGTCCTGGACTTTTTTTGGTGGGCAGGCTATTAATTGTTGCCTCAATTTCAGAGCCTGCTATTGGTCTATTCAGGGATTCAACTTCTTCCTGGTTTAGTCTTGGGAGAGTGTAAATGTCCAGGAAATTATCCATTTCTTCTAGATTTTCTAGTTGATTTGCGTAGAGGTGTTTCTAGTATTCTCTGATGGTAGTTTGTATTTCTGTGGGGTTGGTGGTGATATCCCCTTTATCATTTTTATTGCATCTATTTGATTCCTCTCTTTTCTTCTTTATTAGTCTTGCTAGCGGTCTGTCAATTTTGTTGATCTTTTCAAAACCAACTCCTGGATTCATTGATTTTTTGGAGGGATTTTTGTGTTTCTATCTCCTTCAGTTCTGCTCTGATCTTAGTTATTTCTTGCCTTCTGCTAGCTTTTGAGTGTGTTTGCTCTTCCCTCTCTAGTTCTTTTAATTGTGATGTTAGAGTGTCAATTTTAGATCTTTCCTGCTTTCTCTTGTGGGCATTTAGTGCTATAAATTTCCCTCTACACACTGCTTTAAATGTGTCCCAGAGATTCTGGTATGTTGTATCTTTGTTCTCATTGGTTTCAAAGAACATCTTTATTTCTGCTTTCATTTTGATATGTACCCAGTAGTCATTCAGGAGCAGGTTGTTCAGTTTCCATGTAGTTGAGCGGATTTGATTGAGTTTCTTAGTCCTGAGTTCTAGTTTGATTGCACTGTGGTCTGAGAGACAGTTTGTTATAATTTCTCTTCTTTTACATTTGCTGAGGAGTGCTTTACTTCCAATTATGTGGTCAATTTTGGAATAAGGGTGATGTGGTGCTGAGAAGAATGTATATTCTGTTGATTTGGGGTGGAGAGTTCTATAGATGTCTATCAGGTCCGCTTGGTGCAGAGATGAGTTCAATTCCTGGATATCCTTGTTAACTTTCTGTCTCGTTGATCTGTCTAATGTTGACAGTGGAGTGTTGAAGTCTCCCATTATTATTGTATGGGAGTCTAAGTCTCTTTGTAAGTCTCCAAGGACTTGCTTTATGAATCTGGGTGCTCCTGTTTTGGGTGCATATATATTTAGGATAGTTAGCTCTTCCTGTTGAATTGATCCCTTTACCATTATGTAATGGCCTTCTTTGTCTCTTTTGATCTTTGATGGTTTAAAGTCTATTTGATCAGAGACTAGGATTGCAACCCCTGCTTTTTTTCGTTCTCCATTTGCTTGGTAGATCTTCCTCCATCCCTTTATTTTGAGCCTATGTATGTCTCTGCATGTGAGATGGGTCTCCTGAATACAGCAGACTGATGGGTCTTGACTCTTGATCCAGTTTGCCAGTCTGTGTCTTTTAATTGGAGCATTTAGTCCATTAACGTTTAAGGTTAATATTGTTATGTGTGAACTTGATCCTGCCATTATGATATTAACTGGTTATTTTGCTCATTAGTTGATTTACATTTTGGCTTGTTTTTGCAAGGGCTGGTACCGGTTGTTCCTTTCCATGTTTAGGGCTTCCTTCAGGGTCTCTTGTAAGGCAGGCCTGGTGGTGACAAAATCTCTAAGCATTTGCTTATCTGTAAAGGATTTTATTTCTCCTTCACTGATGAAACTTAGTTTGGCTGGATATGAAATTCTGGGTTGAAAATTCTTTTCTTTAAGAACGTTTTATATTGGCCCCCACACTCTTCTGGCTTGTAGAGTTTCTGCCGAGAGATCTGCTGTTAGTCTGATGGGCTTCCCTTTGTGGGTAACCTGACCTTTCTCTCTGGCTGCCCTTAAGATTTTTTCCTTCATTTCAACATTGGTGAATCTGGCAATTATGTGTCTTGCCAGACACATAATTGTCTGGAGTTATGTGGAGTTGCCCTTCTGGAGGAGTATCTTTGTGGCGTTCTCTGTATTTCCTGAATTTGAATGTTGGCCTGCGCTACTAGGTTGGGGAAGTTCTCCTGGATGATATCCTGAAGAGTGTTTTCCAACTTGTTTCCGTTCTCCCCCTCACTTTCAGGCACCCCAATCAGACGTAGATTTGGTCTTTTTACATAATCCCATACTTCTTGCAGGCTTTGTTCATTTCTTTTTCTTCTTTTTTCTTTTGGTTTCTCTTCTCGCTTCATTTCATTCATTTGATCCTCAATCGCTGATACTCTTTCTTCCAGTTGATTGAGTCGGTTACTGAAGCTTGTGCATTTGTCACGTATTTCTCGTGTCATGGTTTTCATCTCTGTCATGTCGTTTATGACCTTCTCTGCATTAATTAGTCTAGCTGTCAATTCTTCCACTCTTTTTTCAAGATTTTTAGTTTCTTTGCGCTGGGTACATAATTCCTCCTTTAGCTCTGAGAAGTTTGATGGACTGAAGCCTTCTTCTCTCTTCTCGTCAAAGTCATTCTCTGACCAGCTTTGATCCGTTGCTGGCGATGGGCTGCGCTCCTTTGCAGAGGGAGATGCGCTCTTATTTTTTGAATTCCCAGCTTTTATGCCCTGCTTTTTCCCCATCTTTGTGGTTTTATCTGTCTCTGGTCTTTGATGATGGTGACGCACTGATGGGGTTTCGGTATAGGTGTCATTCCTGTTTGATAGTTTTCCTTCTGCCAGTCCGAACCCTCAGCTATAGGTCTGTTGGAGATTGCTTGAGGTCCCCTCCAGACCCTGTTTGCCTGGGTATCAGCAGCAGAGTTTGCAGAAGATAGAATATTACTGAACAGCGAGTGTACCTGTCTGATTCTTACTTTGGAAGCTTCCTCTCAGGGGTGTACTCCACGCTGTGAGATGTGGGGTGTCAGACTGCCCCTAGTGGGGGATGTCTCCCAGTTAGGCTACTCAGGGGTCAGGGACCAACTTGAGCAGGCAGTCTGTCCCTTCTCAGATCTCAACCTCCGTGTTGGGAGATCCACTGCTCTCTTCAAAGTTGTCAGACAGAGTCGTTCGCACCTGCACAGGTCTCTGCTGCTTCCCCTGCTATTTTTTTAGCTGAGCCCTGTCCCCAGAGGCGGAGTCTACAGAGACAGGCAGGTTTCCTTGAGCTGCTCTGAGCTCCACCCAGTTGGAGCTTCCCAGCGGCTTTGTTTACCTACTTAAACCTCAGCAATGGCGGGCATCCCTCCTCCAGCCTCGCTGCTGCCCTGCGGTTAGATCGGTTAGATCGCGGCACACTGCTGTGTTAGCAATGAGGGAGGCTCCGGGGGGGTGGGACCCTCCCGGCCAGGCGTGGGGTATATACTCCTGGTGTGCCCGTTAGCCTACAGTGCAGTATTGGGGTGGGAGTTACCCGATTTTCCAGGTGTTGTGTGTCTCAGTTCCCCTGGTTAGGAAAAGGGATTCCCTTCCCCCTTGCGCTTCCCAGGTGAGGTGATGCCTCACCCTGCTTCAGCTCTCGCTGGTCGGGCTGTAACAGCTGACCAGCACAGATTGTCCGGCACTCACTAGTGAGATAACCCCAGTACCTCAGTTCAAAATGCAGAAATCACCGGTCTTCTGTGTCCTTCACGCTGGGAGTTGGAGACTGGAGCTGTTCCTTTTCGGCCATCTTGCTCCGCCCCCTCCAGTCCGCTTCTTATTTGGTTCCGTTCCGATCTGTTCCGTTCTGTTCCATTCAATTCCGTATTCCATTCCATTCCATATTCCATTCCATTCCAATCCATTCCATTCCATTCCATTCCATATTCCATTCCATTCCATTCCATTCCATTCCATTCCATTCCATTCCATTCCATTCCATTCCATTCCATTCCATTCCATTCCATTCCATTCCATTCCATTCCATTCCATTCCATTCCATTCCATTCCATTCCATTCCATTCCATTCCATTCCATTCCATTCCATTCCATTCCATTCCATTCCATTCCATTCCATTCCATTCCATTCCATTCCATTCCATTCCATTCCATTCCATTCCATTCCATTCCATTCCATTCCATTCCATTCCATTCCATTCCATTCCATTCCATTCCATTCCATTCCATTCCATTCCATTCCATTCCATTCCATTCCATTCCATTCCATTCCATTCCATTCCATTCCATTCCATTCCATTCCATTCCATTCCATTCCATTCCATTCCATTCCATTCCATTCCATTCCATTCCATTCCATTCCATTCCATTCCATTCCATTCCATTCCATTCCATTCCATTCCATTCCATTCCATTCCATTCCATTCCATTCCATTCCATTCCATTCCATTCCATTCCATTCCATTCCATTCCATTCCATTCCATTCCATTCCATTCCATTCCATTCCATTCCATTCCATTCCATTCCATTCCATTCCATTCCATTCCATTCCATTCCATTCCATTCCATTCCATTCCATTCCATTCCATTCCATTCCATTCCATTCCATTCCATTCCATTCCATTCCATTCCATTCCATTCCATTCCATTCCATTCCATTCCATTCCATTCCATTCCATTCCATTCCATTCCATTCCATTCCATTCCATTCCATTCCATTCCATTCCATTCCATTCCATTCCATTCCATTCCATTCCATTCCATTCCATTCCATTCCATTCCATTCCATTCCATTCCATTCCATTCCATTCCATTCCATTCCATTCCATTCCATTCCATTCCATTCCATTCCATTCCATTCCATTCCATTCCATTCCATTCCATTCCATTCCATTCCATTCCATTCCATTCCATTCCATTCCATTCCATTCCATTCCATTCCATTCCATTCCATTCCATTCCATTCCATTCCATTCCATTCCATTCCATTCCATTCCATTCCATTCCATTCCATTCCATTCCATTCCATTCCATTCCATTCCATTCCATTCCATTCCATTCCATTCCATTCCATTCCATTCCATTCCATTCCATTCCATTCCATTCCATTCCATTCCATTCCATTCCATTCCATTCCATTCCATTCCATTCCATTCCATTCCATTCCATTCCATTCCATTCCATTCCATTCCATTCCATTCCATTCCATTCCATTCCATTCCATTCCATTCCATTCCATTCCATTCCATTCCATTCCATTCTATATGGAATGTGATAGAATGGAATGAAACGGAATGGAATGGAATAAGGAATTGAATGGAATGGAATGCAATATGAAATGGAATGGAATTTGTTAATGAATGAAAGGAAAAGGAACTTAACGGAATGGAACGGAATGGAATATGGAACGCAATGTAATTGAATGGATGGAATGGATATGGAATGGAATGGAATATGGAATAGAAAGGAATATGGAATGGAAAGGAATAGGGAAAGGACTTGAATGGAACGGAATGGAATGGAACGGAATGGATTGGAATGGAATGGAACGGAAAGAAATGGAATGGAATATGGAATGGAATGGAATATGGAATGGAGAGGAATGGAATGGAACAGAATGGAACAGAATGGAATATGGAATAGAATGGAATGAAACGGAATGGAATGAATGAAATGGAATGGAAAGAAAGGAATATGGAATGTAATGGAATGGAATATGGAATAGAATGGAATGTGGAATGGAATGGAAAGGAAAGGAATGGAATAGGGTAAAGTATGGTATATGGAACGGAAAGGAATGGAATGGAATTGATTGGAATGTAATGAAACGGAATGAAATGGAATGGAATATGGAATGGAATTGAATAAGGAATGGAATGGAATGCAATGGAATATTGAATGGAATGGAATATTAAATGGAATGGAATGGGATATGGAATGGAATGGAATGGAATGGAATAGGGAATGGAAAGGAATATGGAATGAAATGTAATATGGAAGGGATTGGAATGGAATGGAATGGAGTGGAAAGGAATGGAATATGGAATGGAATGCTATGGAATGGAATTGAATGGAATGGAATATGGAATGTAATGCAATATGGTATGAAATATAGAAAGGAATGGAATATGGAATGGAATGAAACGGAATGGAGCGCAACGGACGAGAATGGAACGGAATATGAAATGGACTGGATCGAAATGTCATGGAATGGAATGCAGTGGAATACGGAATGGGATCGAATAGGGAATGGATATGAATGGAATGGAATGGAGTATGGAATATAATGGAATATGGAATTAAATTGAATGGAAGGGATTATGGAATGGAAGGCAATGGCATAAGGAATGGAATGAAACATGGATTGGAATGCAATATGGAAAGGAATGGAATATGGATTGGAATGTAATGGAATGGAATGAAATAGAATAGGGAATGGAATGGAAAGAAATATGGAATGGAATGGACTGGAATAGAATGGAATGGAAAGGAATATGGAATGGTATGGATTATCGAATGGAATGGAATTCAATATGAAATGGAATGGAATGGAATGGAATAGAATATGGAATTGAATGAAATGGAATGGCATGGAATGGAATATGGAATGGAATGGAATGGAATAAGAATGGAATGGGACGGTATGGAAGGCAATGGCATGATATTCAATGCAATATGGAATGGAATGGAATGGAATATGGAATGGAATGGAATAAGGAATGGAAACGAGTGGAAAGGAATATGGAATGGAATGGAAAACGGAATTGAGTGCCATGAAACGGAACAGAACAGAATGGAACAGAACGGAATATGGAATGGAAGACAATGAAATGGAATGGAATATGGAATGGAATGGAATGGAATGAAAAGGAATAAAATATGGAATGGAATGGAATATGTAATGTAATAAAATGGAACGGAATGAATGGAAAGGAATGGAAAATGAAATGAAATGTAATGGGTTGTAATGTATTGGAATATGGAATGGAATGTAATGGAATATGGAATGGAATAGAATGGAATGGAATTGAATGGAATACGGAATAGAAGGGAAATGAATGGAATACGGAATGGAATGGAAAGGAACATAAGGGAATGGAATGGAATGGAAAGGAATATGGAACGGAATGGATATGCAATTCAATGGAATATGGAAAGGAAAAGAACGCAATGGAATAGTATGGAATGGAATTTAATGGAATATGGAATGGAATGGAATATGGTACGGAAAAGAATTAAACGGAAAGGAATGGAATACGGAATGGAATACAATGGAATTTAATATGGAATGGAACGGACTATGCAACCAAATGCAATGGAACGGAATGCAATGGAATACGGAATGGAACAGAATGGAATGGATTTGAATGTAATGGAATATGGAATGGAATGAAATGGAATGGAATGGAATATGGAATGGATTGAATATGGAATGGAATGGAATGTGGAATGGAATGGAATATGGAACGGAATGGAATGGAATGAAAAGGAATAAAATGAAATGGAATGGTATATCGAATGCAATGGAATATGGAACGGAATGGAATGGAATTGAATATGTAATGGAATAGAATGGAATGAAATGTTGAATGGAATGTAATGTGGAACGGAATGGAAAGAAATGGAATATAATTGAATGGAAAGTAATGGAATATGGAATGGAATGGAATAAAATGGAATGGAATGAAATGTAATATTGAATGGAATGGACTATGGAATGGAAATGAAAGGAACGGAACCGAACCGAACCAATTATGAAATGGAATGGAATGGAACAGAAGGGAATGGAATGGAAGGGAAAGGAATAATTAATGGAATGGAATATGTAATGAAATGGAATGTGGAATGGAAAGCAGTGGAATGGATTAGGAAATGGAATGGAATGCGGAATGGAATGGAATATGGAATGAAATGGAATGCAATATGGAATGGAATGGAACGGAATGGAATGGTTTGTAATGAAATGGAATATGAAATGGAATGGAATTGAATGGAATGCATTGGAAAATGGAATTGTATGGAATGGAATTGAATATGGAAAGGAGTGTAATGGAATGGAATGAAATATGCAATTTAACGGAATGGAACATGGTATGGATTGAAAGGGAATATGGAATAGAATAGAATATGTAATGGAATGGAATGTGGAACGGAATGGAACCGAAAGAAATGAAATTGATTATATAATGGAATGGAATATGGAATGGAATATAGAATGGATTGTAAAATGGAATGGAATGGAAAGGAATGGAATGGAAACGGAATGGAATGGAATGAAATGGAATGGAAGGAACAAAAGGAATGGAATGCAATCCAATATGGAATGAAATGGAATATGAAATGGAATGGAATAGAATGGAATGGATTATGGAATGGAATGGAACATGAAATGGAATGGAACGTACTGGAATATGTAATGGAATGGAATGGAATGTGGAATGGAATGGAATATGGAATGGAATAGAATGGAATGGAATGGTATATGGAATGGAATGGAATGGAGTATGGAATGGAATGGAATGGAATGGAATGGAATGGAATATGGAATGGAATGGAATGGAAAGGAATGGAATGGAACATGGAATGGAATGGAATAGGGAACGGAATGTAATGAAACGAAATTTAAGGAATGCAATGGAATGGAATATGGAATGGAATGGAATGGAATGCAATATGGAATGGAATACGGAATGGAATGGAATATGGAATGGAATGGAATATGGAATAGAATGGAATGTAGTGAAATGTGGAATTGTTTGGTATATGGAATGGAATCGAATATGGAATATGGAATGGGACGGAATGGAATATGGAATGGAATGGAATGGATTGGAATGGAATGGAATATGGAACGGAATGGAATACGGAATTGAATGGAACAGAACAGAATGGAATGGAATGAATGGAATATGAAATGGAATGAATGGAACGGAAGGGTATATGGAATGGAATCGAATATGGAATATGGAATGGAACGGAATGGAATATGGAATGGAATGAAATGAAATACGGAATGGAATGGAATATGGAACGGAATGGAATACGGAATTGAATGGAACAGAACGGAACAGATCGGAATGGAACGGAATGGAAAGAAATGGAATGGAATGGAATGGAAGGAATGGAATTTAAAAAATATGCAATGCAATGGAGTATGGAATGGAATGGAAAATGGAATTAGAATGGAATGGAATAAGGAATGGAATGGAAATGGAATGGAATGGAATGCAATATAGAATGGAATGGAAATGAAATGAAATGAAATGCAATATGGAATGGAATGCAATGGAATGGAATGCAATGGATTATGGAATGGAATGGAATGGAATATAGAATGGAATGGAAATGGAATTGTATGGAATGGAATGGAATGTGCAGTGGAATGGAATTGAACATGGTATGGATTGGAATGGAATATGAAATGGAATAGAATATGCAATGGAATGGCAAATGGTACTGAATGGAATGGAATTGAATGGAATATATAATGGAATGGAAGTTGGAATGGAATATAGAATGGATTGTAATATGGAATGGAATGGAAAGGAATGGAATGAAGGAATGGAATGGAATATTAAATGGAATGGAAGGAATGGAATGGAATGGAATGCAGTGCAATATGAAATGGAAAGGAATACGGAATGGAATGGAATGGAATAAGGAATGGAAAGGAATATGGAATGGAATGGAATATTAATGAAACGGAATGGACTGGAACACATAATGGAATGGTATGGAATATGGAATGGAATGGAATGTGGAATGGAATGGAATGGAACAGAATGGAAGGGAATTTGGAATGGAATAGAATGGAACAGAATGGAATGGAATAGAATGGAATGGAATAGAATGGAATAGAACGGAAGGGAATTTGGAATGGAATGGGATGGAACAGAATGGAATGGAATGGAATATGGAATGGAATGGAATGTAATATGGATTGGAATTTAATACGGAATGGAATGGAATATGCAATGCAATGGAATGGAACGAAATATGGAATTGATTGGAATATGGAATGGAATGGAATGCGGAATATGGAAGAGCACATTAGGGAATATGGAGTGGAAAGCAATGTATTGGAATGGAATACAGAATGAAATGGAATGCAGTAAGAAATGGAATGGTATATGGAATGTGATAGAATGGAATGAAACGGAATGGAATGGAATAAGGAATTGAATGGAATGGAATGCAATATGAAATGGAATGGAATTTGTTAATGAATGAAAGGAAAAGGAACTTAACGGAATGGAACGGAATGGAATATGGAACGCAATGTAATTGAATGGATGGAATGGATATGGAATGGAATGGAATATGGAATAGAAAGGAACATGGAATGGAAAGGAATAGGGAAAGGACTTGAATGGAACGGAATGGAATGGAACGGAATGGATTGGAATGGAATGGAACGGAAAGAAATGGAATGGAATATGGAATGGAATGGAATATGGAATGGAGAGGAACGCAACGGAACGGAATGGAACGAAATATGAACTAGAATGGAATGCAACGGAAGAAAATTAAATGGAATGGAAAGAAAGGAATATGGAATGTAATGGAATGGAATATGGAATAGAATGGAATGTGGAATGGAATGGAAAGGAAAGGAATGGAATAGGGTAAAGTATGGTATATGGAACGGAAAGGAATGGAATGGAATTGATTGGAATGTAATGAAACGGAATGAAATGGAATGGAATATGGAATGGAATTGAATAAGGAATGGAATGGAATGCAATGGAATATGGAATGGAATATGAAATGGAATGGAAGGAATGGAATGGAATGGAATGCAGTGCAATATGAAATGGAAAGGAATACGGAATGGAATGGAATGGAATAAGGAATGGAAAGGAATATGGAATGGAATGGAATATTAATGAAACGGAATGGACTGGAACACATAATGGAATGGTATGGAATATGGAATGGAATGGAATGTGAATGGAATGGAATGGAACAGAATGGAAGGAATTTGGAATGGAATAGAATGGAACAGAATGGAATGGAATAGAATGGAATGGAATGGAATGGAATAGAATGGAATGGAATAATGGAATGGAATGGATGGAACAGAATGGAATGGAATGGAATATGGAATGAATGGAATGGAATATGGATTGGAATTTAATACGGAATGGAATGGAATATGGAATGGAATGGAATGGAACGAAATATGGAATTGATTGGAATATGGAATGGAATGGAATGCGGAATATGGAAGAGCACATTAGGAATATGGAGTGGAAAGCAATGTATTGAATGGAATACAGAATGAAATGGAATGGAAAGAAATGGAATGGTATATGGAATGTGATAGAATGGAATGAAATGGAATGGAATGGAATAAGGAATGGAATGGAAATGGAATGGAATATGGAATGGAATGAAATGAAATGGAATGAAATGGAATGGAACGGAATGGAATATGGAACGCAATGTAATTGAATGGATGGAATGGATATGGAATGGAATGGAATGGAAATGGAATATGGAATATGGAATGGAATAGGAATGGAATGGAATGGAATGGAATGGAATGGAATGGAATGGATTGAATGGAATGGAATGGAAAGAAATGGAATGGAATATGGAATGAATGGAATGGAATGGAATGGAATGGAATGGACGGAATGGAATGGAATATGAAATGGAATGGAATGGAATGCAATGGAAGAAAATTAAATGGAATGGAAAGAAAGGAATATGGAATGTAATGGAATGGAATATGGAATAGAATGGAATGGAATGGAATGGAAAGGAAAGGAATGGAATAGGGTAAAGTATGGTATATGGAATGGAAAGGAATGGAATGGAATTGATTGGAATGAAATGAAACGGAATGAAATGGAATGGAATATGGAATGGAATTGAATAAGGAATGGAATGGAATGCAATGGAATATGGAATGGAATATTAAATGGAATGGAATGGATATGGAATGGAATGGAATGGAATGGAATAGGGAATGGAAAGGAATATGGAATGAAATGTAATATGGAAGGGATTGGAATGGAATGGAATGGAGTGGAAAGGAATGGAATATGGAATGGAATGCTATGGAATGGAATTGAATGGAATGGAATATGGAATGTAATGCAATATGGTATGAAATATAGAAAGGAATGGAATATGGAATGGAATGAAACGGAATGGAGCGCAACGGACGAGAATGGAACGGAATATGAAATGGACTGGATCGAAATGTCATGGAATGGAATGCAGTGGAATACGGAATGGAATGGAATAGGAATGGAATGGATATGGAATGGAATGGAATATGGAATTAAATTGAATGGAAGGGATTATGGAATGGAAGGCAATGGCATAAGGAATGGAATGAAACATGGATTGGAATGCAATATGGAAAGGAATGGAATATGGATTGGAATGTAATGGAATGGAATGAAATAGAATAGGGAATGGAATGGAAAGAAATATGGAATGGAATGGACTGGAATAGAATGGAATGGAAAGGAATATGGAATGGTATGGATTATCGAATGGAATGGAATTCAATATGAAATGGAATGAATGGAATGGAATAGAATATGGAATTGAATGAAATGGAATGGCATGGAATGGAATATGGAATGGAATGGAATGGAATAAGAATGGAATGGAATGAATGGAATGGAAGGCAATGGCATGATATTCAATGCAATATGGAATGGAATGGAATGGAATATGGAATGGAATGGAATAGGAATGGAATGGAGTGGAAAGGAATATGGAATGGAATGGAAAACGGAATTGAGTGCCATGAAACGGAACAGAACAGAATGGAACAGAACGGAATATGGAATGGAAGACAATGAAATGGAATGGAATATGGAATGGAATGGAATGGAATGTGGAAAGGAATGCAATGTGGAGTGAAAGGAATATGTAATGTAATAAAATGGAACGGAATGAATGGAAAGGAATGGAAAATGAAATGAAATGTAATGGGTTGTAATGTATTGGAATATGGAATGGAATGTAATGGAATATGGAATGGAATAGAATGGAATGGAATTGAATGGAATACGGAATAGAAGGGAAATGAATGGAATACGGAATGGAATGGAAAGGAACGTAAGGGAATGGAATGGAATGGAAAGGAATATGGAACGGAATGGATATGCAATTCAATGGAATATGGAAAGGAAAAGAACGCAATGGAATAGTATGGAATGGAATTTAATGGAATATGGAATGGAATGGAATATGGTACGGAAAAGAATTAAATGGAAAGGAATGGAATACGGAATGGAATACAATGGAATTTAATATGGAATGGAACGGACTATGCAACCAAATGCAATGGAACGGAATGCAATCGAATACGGAATGGAACAGAATGGAATGGATTTGAATGTAATGGAATATGGAATGGAATGAAATGGAATGGAATGGAATATGGAATGGATTGGAATATGGAATGGAATGGAATGTGGAATGGAATGATATACGGAACGGAATGGAATGGAATGAAAAGGAATAAAATGAAATGGAATGGTATATCGAATGCAATGGAATATGGAACGGAATGGAATGGAATTGAATATGTAATGGAATAGAATGGAATGAAATGTTGAATGGAATGTAATGTGGAACGGAATGGAAAGAAATGGAATATAATTGAATGGAAAGTAATGGAATATGGAATGGAATGGAATAAAATGGAATGGAATGAAATGTAATATTGAATGGAATGGACTATGGAATGGAAATGAAAGGAACGGAACCGAACCGAACCAATTATGAAATGGAATGGAATGGAACAGAAGGGAATGGAATGGAAGGGAAAGGAATAATTAATGGAATGGAATATGTAATGAAATGGAATGTGGAATGGAAAGCAGTGGAATGGATTAGGAAATGGAATGGAATGCGGAATGGAATGGAATATGGAATGAAATGGAATGCAATATGGAATGGAATGGAACGGAATGGAATGGTTTGTAATGAAATGGAATATGAAATGGAATGGAATTGAATGGAATGCATTGGAAAATGGAATTGTATGGAATGGAATTGAATATGGAAAGGAGTGTAATGGAATGGAATGAAATATGCAATTTAACGGAATGGAACATGGTATGGATTGAAAGGGAATATGGAATAGAATAGAATATGTAATGGAATGGCATGTGGAACGGAATGGAACCGAATGAAATGAAATTGATTATATAATGGAATGGAATATGGAATGGAATATAGAATGGATTGTAAGATGGAATGGAATGGAAAGGAATGGAGCGGAACGGAAGGGCACCAAATAAAAATGGAATGGAAGGGAACAAAAAGGAATGGAATGCAATCCAATATGGAATGAAATGGAATATGAAATGGAATGGAATAGAATGGAATGGATTATGGAATGGAATGGAACATGAAATGGAATGGAACGTACTGGAATATGTAATGGAATGGAATGGAATGTGGAATGGAATGGAATATGGAATGGAATAGAATGGAATGGAATGGTATATGGAATGGAATGGAATGGAGTATGGAATGCAATGGAATGGAATAAAATGGAATGGAATGGAATATGGAATGGAATGGAATGGAAAGGAATGGAATGGAACATGGAATGGAATGGAATAGGGAACGGAATGTAATGAAACGAAATTTAAGGAATGCAATGGAATGGAATATGGAATGGAATGGAATATGGAATGGAATGGAATGGAATGCAATGTGGACGGAATGGAATACGGAATGGAATGGAATATGAAATGAATGGAATATGGAATAGAATGGAATGTAGTGAAATGTGGAATTGTTTGGTATATGGAATGGAATCGAATATGGAATATGGAATGGGACGGAATGGAATATGGAATGGAATGGAATGGAATGGAATGGAATATGGAACGGAATGGAATACGGAATTGAATGGAACAGAACAGAATGGAAGGAATGGAATGAATATGGAATGGAACGGAATGGAACGGAAGGGTATATGGAATGGAATCGAATATGGAATATGGAATGGAATGGAATATGGAATGGAATGAAATGAAATACGGAATGGAATGGAATATGGAACGGAATGGAATACGGAATTGAATGGAACAGAATGGAACAGAATGGAATGGAATGAAACAAGAAACGGACTGGAATGGAATGGAAGGAATGGAATTTAATGGAATATGGAATGGAATGAATATGGAATGGAATGGAATGGAATAAAATGGAATGGAATGGAATATGGAATGGAATGGAATGGAAAAGAATGGAATGGAACATGGAATGGAATGGAATGGGACGGAATGGAATGAAATGGAATGAATGAATGGAATGGAATGGAATGGAATATGGAATGGAATATGGAATGGAATGGAATGGAATGCAGTAAGAAATGGAATGGAATAATGGAATGGAATGGAATATGAAATGGAATGGAATATGGAATAGAATGGAATGTAGTGAAATGTGGAATTGTTTGGTATATGGAATGGAATCGAATATGGAATATGGAATGGGACGGAATGGAATATGGAATGGAATGGAATGAAATGGAATGGAATATGGAACGGAATGGAATACGGAATTGAATGGAACAGAATGGAACAGAAGGAATGGAATGAATATGGAATGGAACGGAATGGAACGGAAGGGTATATGGAATGGAATCGAATATGGAATATGGAATGGAATGGAATATGGAATGGAATGAAATGAAATACGGAATGGAATGGAATATGGAACGGAATGGAATACGGAATTGAATGGAACAGAATGGAACAGAATGGAATGGAATGAAACAAGAAACGGACTGGAATGGAATGGAAGGAATGGAATTTAATGGAATATGGAATGGAATGAATATGGAATGGAATGGAATGGAATAAAATGGAATGGAATGGAATATGGAATGGAATGGAATGGAAAGAATGGAATGGAACATGGAATGGAATGGAATGGGACGGAATGGAATGAAATGGAATGAATGAATGGAATGAAATGGAATGGAATATGGAATGGAATATGGAATGGAATGGAATGGAATGCAGTAAGAAATGGAATGGAATAATGGAATGGAATGGAATATGGAATGGATTGGAATATGGAATAGAATGGAATGTAGTGAAATGTGGAATTGTTTGGTATATGGAATGGAATCGAATATGGAATATGGAATGGGACGGAATGGAATATGGAATGGAATGGAATGGATTGGAATGGAATGGAATATGGAATGGAATGGAATACGGAATTGAATGGAACAGAACAGAATGGAAGGAATGGAATGAAATGGAATGAATGAATGGAATATGGAATGGAATCGAATATGGAATATGGAATGGAAATGGAATGGAATGAAATGAAATACGGAATGGAATGGAATATGGAACGGAATGGAATACGGAATTGAATGGAACAGAATGGAACAGAAGGAATGGAATGGAATATGGAATGGAATGGAATGGAATATGGAATGGAATGGAATGCAATATGGAATGGAATGGAATGGAATGGAATGGAAAATGGAATTAGAATGGAATGGAACAAGGAATGGAAGAGAAATGGAATGGAATGGAATGCAATATAGAATGGAATGGAATGAATGAAATGAAATGAAATGCAATATGGAATGGAATGCAATGGAATGGAATGCAATGGATTATGGAATGGAATGGAATGGAATATGGAATGGAATTGAATATGGAAAGGAGTGTAATGGAATGGAATGCAGTGGAATGGAATTGAACATGGTATGGATTGGAATGGAATATGAAATGGAATAGAATATGCAATGGAATGGCAAATGGTACTGAATGGAATGGAATTGAATGGAATATATAATGGAATGGAAGTTGGAATGGAATATAGAATGGATTGTAATATGGAATGGAATGGAAAGGAATGGAATGGAAAGGAATGGAACGGAATATTAAATGGAATGGAGGGAAACGGAATGGAATGGAATGCAGTGCAATATGAAATGGAAAGGAATACGGAATGGAATGGAATGGAATAAGGAATGGAAAGGAATATGGAATGGAATGGAATATTAATGAAACGGAATGGACTGGAACACATAATGGAATGGTATGGAATATGGAATGGAATGGAATGTGGAATGGAATGGAATGGAACAGAATGGAAGGGAATTTGGAATGGAATAGAATGGAACAGAATGGAATGGAATAGAATGGAATGGAATGGAATGGAATAGAACGGAAGGGAATTTGGAATGGAATGGGATGGAACAGAATGGAATGGAATGGAATATGGAATGGAATGGAATGTAATATGGATTGGAATTTAATACGGAATGGAATGGAATATGAAATGCAATGGAATGGAACGAAATATGGAATTGATTGGAATATGGAATGGAATGGAATGCGGAATATGGAAGAGCACATTAGGGAATATGGAGTGGAAAGCAATGTATTGGAATGGAATACAGAATGAAATGGAATGCAGTAAGAAATGGAATGGTATATGGAATGTGATAGAATGGAATGAAACGGAATGGAATGGAATAAGGAATTGAATGGAATGGAATGCAATATGAAATGGAATGGAATTTGTTAATGAATGAAAGGAAAAGGAACTTAACGGAATGGAACGGAATGGAATATGGAACGCAATGTAATTGAATGGATGGAATGGATATGGAATGGAATGGAATATGGAATAGAAAGGAATATGGAATGGAAAGGAATAGGGAAAGGACTTGAATGGAACGGAATGGAATGGAACGGAATGGATTGGAATGGAATGGAACGGAAAGAAATGGAATGGAATATGGAATGGAGAGGAACGCAACGGAACGGAATGGAACGAAATATGAACTAGAATGGAATGCAACGGAAGAAAATTAAATGGAATGGAAAGAAAGGAATATGGAATGTAATGGAATGGAATAGAATGGAATGTGGAATGGAATGGAAGGAATGGAATGGAATAGGGTAAAGTATGGTATATGGAACGGAAAGGAATGGAATGGAATGGATGGAATGGAATGAATGGAATGAAATGGAATGGAATATGGAATGGAATTGAATAAGGAATGGAATGGAATGCAATGGAATATTGAATGGAATGGAATATTAAATGGAATGGAATGGAATGGAATGGAATAAGGAATGGAAAGGAATATGGAATGAAATGTAATATGGAAGGGATTGGAATGGAATGGAATGGAGTGGAAAGGAATGGAATATGGAATGGAATGCTATGGAATGGAATTGAATGGAATGGAATATGGAATGTAATGCAATATGGTATGAAATATAGAAAGGAATGGAATATGGAATGGAATGAAACGGAATGGAGCGCAACGGACGAGAATGGAACGGAATATGAAATGGACTGGATCGAAATGTCATGGAATGGAATGCAGTGGAATACGGAATGGGATCGAATAGGGAATGGATATGAATGGAATGGAATGGAGTATGGAATATAATGGAATATGCAATTAAATGGAATGGAATAATGGAATGGAAGGCAATGGCATAAGGAATGGAATGAAACATGGATTGGAATGCAATATGGAAAGGAATGGAATATGGATTGGAATGTAATGGAATGGAATGAAATAGAATAGGGAATGGAATGGAAAGAAATATGGAATGGAATGGACTGGAATAGAATGGAATGGAAAGGAATATGGAATGGTATGGATTATCGAATGGAATGGAATTCAATATGAAATGGAATGGAATGGAATAGAATATGGAATTGAATGAAATGGAATGGCATGGAATGGAATATGGAATGGAATGGAATAAGAATGGAATGGGACGGTATGGAAGGCAATGGCATGATATTCAATGCAATATGGAATGGAATGGAATGGAATATGGAATGGAATGGAATAAGGAATGGAAACGAGTGGAAAGGAATATGGAATGGAATGGAAAACGGAATTGAGTGCCATGAAACGGAACAGAACAGAATGGAACAGAACGGAATATGGAATGGAAGACAATGAAATGGAATGGAATATGGAATGGAATGGAATGGAATGTGGAAAGGAATGGAATGGAGGAATGGAATGGAATGGAATAAAATGGAACGGAATGAATGGAAAGGAATGGAAAATGAAATGAAATGTAATGGGTTGTAATGTATTGGAATATGGAATGGAATGTAATGGAATATGGAATGGAATAGAATGGAATGGAATTGAATGGAATACGGAATAGAAGGGAAATGAATGGAATACGGAATGGAATGGAAAGGAACGTAAGGGAATGGAATGGAATGGAAAGGAATATGGAACGGAATGGATATGCAATTCAATGGAATATGGAAAGGAAAAGAACGCAATGGAATAGTATGGAATGGAATTTAATGGAATATGGAATGGAATGGAATATGGTACGGAAAAGAATTAAATGGAAAGGAATGGAATACGGAATGGAATACAATGGAATTTAATATGGAATGGAACGGACTATGCAACCAAATGCAATGGAACGGAATGCAATCGAATACGGAATGGAACAGAATGGAATGGATTTGAATGTAATGGAATATGGAATGGAATGAAATGGAATGGAATGGAATATGGAATGGATTGGAATATGGAATGGAATGATATACGGAACGGAATGGAATGGAATGAAAAGGAATAAAATGAAATGGAATGGTATATCGAATGCAATGGAATATGGAACGGAATGGAATGGAATTGAATATGTAATGGAATAGAATGGAATGAAATGTTGAATGGAATGTAATGTGGAAGGAATGGAATGGAAATGGAATATGAATGGAATGGAAAGAAATGGAATATAATGGAATATGGAATGGAATAAAATGGAATGGAATGAAATGTAATATTGAATGGAATGGACTATGGAATGGAATATGAAATGGAATGGAACGGAATGGAACGAAATATGGAATTGAATGGAATGGAACAGAAGGGAATGGAATGGAAGGGAAAGGAATAATTAATGGAATGGAATATGTAATGAAATGGAATGTGGAATGGAAAGCAGTGGAATGGATTAGGAAATGGAATGGAATGCGGAATGGAATGGAATATGGAATGAAATGGAATGCAATATGGAATGGAATGGAACGGAATGGAATGGTTTGTAATGAAATGGAATATGAAATGGAATGGAATTGAATGAAATGGAATATGGAATGGTATGGAATATGGAATAGAATATGGAATTGATTGGAATGTAATGGAATGGAATGAAATATGCAATTTAACGGAATGGAACATGGTATGGATTGAAAGGGAATATGGAATAGAATAGAATATGTAATGGAATGGCATGTGGAACGGAATGGAACCGAATGAAATGAAATTGATTATATAATGGAATGGAATATGGAATGGAATATAGAATGGATTGTAAGATGGAATGGAATGGAAAGGAATGGAGCGGAACGGAAGGGCACCAAATAAAAATGGAATGGAAGGGAACAAAAAGGAATGGAATGCAATCCAATATGGAATGAAATGGAATATGAAATGGAATGGAATAGAATGGAATGGATTATGGAATGGAATGGAACATGAAATGGAATGGAACGTACTGGAATATGCAATGGAATGGAATGGAATATGGAATGGAATGGAATGTGGAATGGAATGGAATATGGAATGGAATAGAATGGAATGGAATGGTATATGGAATGGAATGGAATGGAGTATGGAATGCAATGGAATGGAATAAAATGGAATGGAATGGAATATGGAATGGAATGGAATGGAAAGGAATGGAATGGAACATGGAATGGAATGGAATAGGGAACGGAATGTAATGAAACGAAATTTAAGGAATGCAATGGAATGGAATATGGAATGGAATGGAATATGGAATGGAATGGAATGGAATGCAATGTGTACGGAATGGAATACGGAATGGAATGGAATATGAAATCTTTTGGAATATGGAATAGAATGGAATGTAGTGAAATGTGGAATTGTTTGGTATATGGAATGGAATCGAATATGGAATATGGAATGGGACGGAATGGAATATGGAATGGAATGGAATGGATTGGAATGGAATGGAATATGGAACGGAATGGAATACGGAATTGAATGGAACAGAACAGAACAGATTGGAACGGACTATGCAACCAAATGCAATGGAACGGACCGGAATGGAACGGAAGGGTATATGGAATGGAATCGAATATGGAATATGGAATGGAACGGAATGGAATATGGAATGGAATGAAATGAAATACGGAATGGAATGGAATATGGAACGGAATGGAATACGGAATTGAATGGAACAGAACAGAATGGAACAGAATGGAATGGAATGAAACGGAATGAAATGGAATGGAATGGAATGGAAGGAATGGAATTTAAAAAATATGCAATGCAATGGAGTATGGAATGGAATGAATATGGAATATGGAATGGAATGGAATGGAATATGGAATGGAATGAAATGAAATACGGAATGGAATGGAATATGGAACGGAATGGAATACGGAATTGAATGGAACAGAATGGAACAGAATGGAACAGAACAGAATGGAACAGAAGGAATGGAATGAATGGAAAGGAAAAGGAATGGAATGGAATTTAAAAAATATGCAATGCAATGGAGTATGGAATGGAATGGAAAATGGAATTAGAATGGAATGGAACAAGGAATGGAAGAGAAATGGAATGGAATGGAATGCAATATAGAATGGAATGGAATGAATGAAATGAAATGAAATGCAATATGGAATGGAATGCAATGGAATGGAATGCAATGGATTATGGAATGGAATGGAATAGAATATGGAATTGAATGGAATGCATTGGAAAATGGAATGGAATGAATGGAATGGAATGGAATGTGCAGTGGAATGGAATTGAACATGGTATGGATTGGAATGGAATATGAAATGGAATAGAATATGCAATGGAATGGCAAATGGTACTGAATGGAATGGAATTGAATGGAATATATAATGGAATGGAAGTTGGAATGGAATATAGAATGGATTGTAATATGGAATGGAATGGAAAGGAATGGAATGGAAAGGAATATGGAACGGAATGGAATGAAATGGAATGGAGAGGAACGGAATGGAATGGAATGCAGTGCAATATGAAATGGAAAGGAATACGGAATGGAATGGAATGGAATAAGGAATGGAAAGGAATATGGAATGGAATGGAATATTAATGAAACGGAATGGACTGGAACACATAATGGAATGGTATGGAATATGGAATGGAATGGAATGGAATGGAATGGAATGGAACAGAATGGAAGGGAATTTGGAATGGAATAGAATGGAACAGAATGGAATGGAATAGAATGGAATGGAATGGAATGGAATATGGAATGGAATTTAATGGAATATGGAATGGGACGGAATGGAATACGGAATGGAATGGAATGGAATATGGAATGGAATGGAATGTAATATGGATTGGAATTTAATACGGAATGGAATGGAATATGCAATGCAATGGAATGGAACGAAATATGGAATTGATTGGAATATGGAATGGAATGGAATGCGGAATATGGAAGAGCACATTAGGGAATATGGAGTGGAAAGCAATGTATTGGAATGGAATACAGAATGAAATGGAATGCAGTAAGAAATGGAATGGTATATGGAATGTGATAGAATGGAATGAAACGGAATGGAATGGAATAAGGAATTGAATGGAATGGAATGCAATATGAAATGGAATGGAATTTGTTAATGAATGAAAGGAAAAGGAACTTAACGGAATGGAACGGAATGGAATATGGAACGCAATGTAATTGAATGGATGGAATGGATATGGAATGGAATGGAATATGGAATAGAAAGGAATATGGAATGGAAAGGAATAGGGAAAGGACTTGAATGGAACGGAATGGAATGGAACGGAATGGATTGGAATGGAATGGAACGGAAAGAAATGGAATGGAATATGGAATGGAATGGAATATGGAATGGAGAGGAACGCAACGGAACGGAATGGAACGAAATATGAACTAGAATGGAATGCAACGGAATGAATGGAATGAAATGGAATGGAAAGAAAGGAATATGGAATGTAATGGAATGGAATATGGAATAGAATGGAATGTGGAATGGAATGGAAAGGAAAGGAATGGAATAGGGTAAAGTATGGTATATGGAACGGAAAGGAATGGAATGGAATTGATTGGAATGTAATGAAACGGAATGAAATGGAATGGAATATGGAATGGAATTGAATAAGGAATGGAATGGAATGCAATGGAATATTGAATGGAATGGAATATTAAATGGAATGGAATGGGATATGGAATGGAATGGAATGGAATGGAATAGGGAATGGAAAGGAATATGGAATGAAATGTAATATGGAAGGGATTGGAATGGAATGGAATGGAATGGAATGGAAAGGAATGGAATATGGAATGGAATGCTATGGAATGGAATTGAATGGAATGGAATATGGAATGTAATGCAATATGGTATGAAATATAGAAAGGAATGGAATATGGAATGGAATGAAACGGAATGGAGCGCAACGGACGAGAATGGAACGGAATATGAAATGGACTGGATCGAAATGTCATGGAATGGAATGCAGTGAATACGGAATGGAATGAATGGAATACGGAATGGAATATGAATGGAATGGAATATGGAATATGGAATGGAATATGGAATTAAATTGAATGGAAGGGATTATGGAATGGAAGGCAATGGCATAAGGAATGGAATGAAACATGGATTGGAATGCAATATGGAAAGGAATGGAATATGGATTGGAATGTAATGGAATGGAATGAAATAGAATAGGGAATGGAATGGAAAGAAATATGGAATGGAATGGACTGGAATAGAATGGAATGGAAAGGAATATGGAATGGTATGGATTATCGAATGGAATGGAATTCAATATGAAATGGAATGGAATGGAATGGAATAGAATATGGAATTGAATGAAATGGAATGGCATGGAATGGAATATGGAATGGAATGGAATGGAATAAGAATGGAATGGGACGGTATGGAAGGCAATGGCATGATATTCAATGCAATATGGAATGGAATGGAATGGAATATGGAATGGAATGGAATAAGGAATGGAAACGAGTGGAAAGGAATATGGAATGGAATGGAAAACGGAATTGAGTGCCATGAAACGGAACAGAACAGAATGGAACAGAACGGAATATGGAATGGAAGACAATGAAATGGAATGGAATATGGAATGGAATGGAATGGAATGTGGAAAGGAATGCAATGTGGAGTGAAAGGAATATGTAATGTAATAAAATGGAACGGAATGAATGGAAAGGAATGGAAAATGAAATGAAATGTAATGGGTTGTAATGTATTGGAATATGGAATGGAATGTAATGGAATATGGAATGGAATAGAATGGAATGGAATTGAATGGAATACGGAATAGAAGGGAAATGAATGGAATACGGAATGGAATGGAAAGGAACATAAGGGAATGGAATGGAATGGAAAGGAATATGGAACGGAATGGATATGCAATTCAATGGAATATGGAAAGGAAAAGAACGCAATGGAATAGTATGGAATGGAATTTAATGGAATATGGAATGGAATGGAATATGGTACGGAAAAGAATTAAATGGAAAGGAATGGAATACGGAATGGAATACAATGGAATTTAATATGGAATGGAATGGACTATGGAATGGAATGCACCAATATGGAATGAAATGGAATGCAATGGAATATGGAATGGAACGGAATGGAATGGATTTGAATGTAATGGAATATGGAATGGAATGAAATGAATGGAATGGAATGGAATATGGAATGGATTGAATATGGAATGGAATGGAATGTGGAATGGAATGATATACGGAATGGAATGGAATGGAATGAAAAGGAATAAAATGAATGGAATGGAATGGTATATCGAATGCAATGGAATATGGAACGGAATGGAATGGAATTGAATATGTAATGGAATAGAATGGAATGAAATGTTGAATGGAATGTAATGGAATGGAATGGAAAGAAATGGAATATAATTGAATGGAAAGTAATGGAATATGGAATGGAATGGAAAATGGAATTAGAATGGAATGCAATGGAATATTGAATGGAATGGACTATGGAATGGAAATGAATGGAATGGAACATGAAATGGAATGCAATATAGAATGGAATGTAGTGAAATGTGGAATTGTTTGGTATATGGAATGGAATTGAACATGGTATGGATTGAAAGGAATATGTAATGGAATAGAATATGCAATGGAATGGAATGAAACATGGATTGGAATGCAATATAGAATGGAATGTAGTGA
>DAKLCV010001906.1:0-39335 GCA_030247045.1 Colobus guereza
TCTATTGGGTCCACTTTGGTGAGATGAGTTCAATTCTTGGATATCTTTCTTAACTTTCTGTCTCATTGATCTGTCTAATGTTGACAGTGGAGTGTTGAAGTCTCCATTATAATTGAAGAGTCTAAGTCTCTTTAAAGTCTCTAAGGACTTGGTTTGTATGAGTCTAGGTGCTCCTGTATTGGGTGCATATATATTTAGGATAGTTAGCTCTTCCTGTTGAATTGATCCTTTACCATTATGTAATGGCCTTCTTTGTCTCTTTTGATCTTTGATGGTTTTAAAGTCTATTTTATCAGTTACTAGTGTTGCAACCCCTGCTTTTTGTTCTCCATTTGCTTGGTAGATCTTCCTCCATCCCTTTATTTTGAGCCTATGTATGTCTCTGCATGTGAGATGGGTCTCCTGAATGCAGACTGATGGGTCTTGGCTCTTTATCCAGTTTGCCAGTCTTTGTGTCTTAATTGGAGGATTTGGTCCATTAACATTTAAGGTTAATATTGTTATGTGAACTTAATCCTGCCATTATGATATTAACTGGTTATTTTGCTCGTTAGTTGATGCAGTTTCTTCCTAGCCTCGATGGTCTTTAGGTTTGGCATGTTTTGCAATGGCTGGTACGGTTGTTCCTTTCCATGTTTAGGGCTTCCTTCAGGGTCTCTTGTAAGGCAGGTCTGATGGTGACAAAATCTCTAAGCATTTGCTTATCTGTAAAGGATTTTATTTCTCCTTTATGAAACTTATTTGGCTGGATATGAAATTCTGGGTTTAAATTCTTTTCTTTAAGAACGTTGAATATTATTTACTCTCTTCTGGCTTGTAGAGTTTCTGCTGAGAGATCTGCTGTTAGTCTGATGGGCTTCCCTTTGTGGGTAACCCGACCTTTCTCTCTGGCTGCCCTTAAGATTTTTCCTTCATTTCAACTTTGGTGAATCTAGCAATTATGTGTCTTGGGTTGCCCTTCTGGAGGGTATCTTTGTGGCATTCTCTGTATTTCCTGAATTTGAATGTTGGCCTGCCCTACTAGGTTGGGAAGTTCTCCTGGATGATATCCTGAAGAGTGTTTTCCAACTTGGTTCCATTTTCCCCTCACTTTCAGGCACCCCAATCAGACGTAGATTTGGTCTTTTACATAATCCCATACTTCTTGCAGGCTTTGTTCATTTCTTTTTCTTCTTTTTTCTTTTGGTTTCTCTTCTTGCTTCATTTCATTCATTTGATCCTCAATCGCTGATACTCTTTCTTCCAGTTGTTCGAGTCGGTTACTGAAGCTTGTGCATTTGTCACGTATTTCTCGTCATGGTTTTCATCTCTGTCATTTTCGTTTATGACCTTCTCTGCATTAATTAGTCTAGCTGTCAATTCTTCCACTCTTTTTCAAGATTTTTTAGTTTCTTTACACTGGGTATGTAATTCCTCCTTTAGCTCTGAGAAGTTTGGTGGACTGAAGCCTTCTTCTCATCTCGTCAAAGTCATTCTCTGACCAGCTTTGATCCGTTGCTGGCGATGGGCTGCACTCCTTTGCAGGGAGATGCGCTCTTATTTTTGAATTTCCCAGCTTTTCTGCCCTGCTTTTCCCCATCTTTGTGGTTTTATCTGTCTCTGGTCTTTGATGATGGTGGTACTGATGGGGTTTTGGTATAGGTGTCCTTCCTGTTTGATAGTTTTCCTTCTAATAGTCAGGACCCTCAGCTATAGGTCTGTTGGAGATTGCTTGAGGTCCACTCCAGACCCTGTTTGCCTGGGTATCAGCAGCAGAGGTTGCAGAAGATAGAATATTGCTGAACAGCAGGTGTACCTGTCTGATTCTTACTTTGGAAGCTTCCTCTCAGGGGTGTACTCCACCCTGTGAGGTGTGGGGTGTCAGACTGCCCCTAGTGGGATGTCTCCAGTTAGGCTACTCAGGGGTCAGGGACCCACTTGAGCAGGCAGTCTGCCCATTCTCAGATCTCAACCTCCGTGTTGGGAGATCACTGCTCTCTTCAAAGCTGTCAGACAGAGTCGTTCACGTCTGCACAGGCCTCTGCTGCTTCCCTGTTGTTGTTTAGCTGAGCCTGTCCCCAGAGGTGGAGTCTACAGAGACAGGCAGGTTTCCTTGAGCTGCTGTGAGCTCCACCCAGTTGGATCTTCCCAGCTTTGTTTACCTACTTAAGCCTCAGCAATGGCAGGCGCCTCCCCAGCCTCGCTGCTGCCCTGCGGTTAGATCACGCAGACTGCTGTGTTAGTAGGAGGGAGGCTCCGTGGGCATGGGACCCTCCGCCAGGTGTGGATATATTCTCCAGGTGTGCCCAGTTTGCTTAGCACAGTATTGGGGTGGGAGTTATCCGATTTTCCAGGTGTTGTGTGTCTCAGTTCCCTGGCTAGGAAAGTGATCCTTCCCCTTGTGCATGCCATGTGAGTGATGCCTCGCCCTGCTTCAAGTTCTCGCTGGTCAGGCTGCAGCAGCTGGCATGGATTGTCTGGCACTCCCCAAGTGAGATGTCCCAGTACCTCAGTTGAAAATGCAGAAATCACCGGTCTTCTGTGTCCTTGCTCACGCTGGGAGTTGGAGACTGGAGCTGTTCCTATTGGCCATCTTGCTCCGTCACATTTCTCTTCATGGAGCAGTTTGCTAACACTATTTTTGTGGAATCTGTAAAGGAATATTGAGTGCATTGAGGCCTATGGTGAAAAACGAAATATCCTCAGACCAAAACTGGAAGAAGCTTTCTGAGAAACTGCTTTTGGTGTGAATTCATCTCACAGTGTTACATTCTTTTCATGGAGCAGTTGAGTAGCACTGTTTTCTTGGAATCCACAATGGGATATTTTAGAGCGCATTGAAGCTTATGGTGACAGCTCAGTGAAATAAAGAGGACACATACAAATGGAAGAAATACCATGTTGATGGACAGGAAGAATCAATATCATGAAAATCATACTGCTTAAGGTCATTTATAGATTCAATGTAATCCTCATCAACCTAGGGTGACTTTCTTAACAGAATTGGAAAAACTGCTAAAGTTCATATGGAACCAAAAAGTAGACGTTGCCAAGACAATCCTAAGTCAAAGAACAAAGCTGAGACATATACCTGACCTCAAGCTATACTACAAATCTACAGTAACCAAAACAGCATGGTACTGTTACTAAAACAGATATATAGAACAATGGAACAGAATAGAGCCCTCAGAAATAATATCACACGCCTACAGTCATCTGATCTTTGACAAACCTGACAAAACAAGAAATGGGAAAGGATTCCTATTTTAATAAATGGTGCTGGGAAAATTCTCAGCCATAAAGAAAACTGAAACTGGATCCTTTCCTTGCTCCTTGTATGAAAATTAATTCAAGATGGATTAGAGACTTAAATGTTAGATCTGTACCATAAAAACTAGAGAACCTATAGCACCATTAGGACATAGGCATGAAGACTTCATGTCTAAAACACCAAAAACAAGACAACAAAAGCAAAATTGACAAATGGGATCTAATTAACTAAATTCTGCAGCAAAGAAACTACAATCAAACTGAACAGGCAACCTACAGAATGGGAGAAAGTTTTGCAATCTACTCATCTGAGAAGGCTATATCCATAACCTACAGGGCTCAAACAAATTTACAAGAAAAAAAAATAACCCCATCAAAAGTGGGTAAAGGATACGAACAGACATTTCTCAAAGAAGATGTTTACAGCCAAAAGACACATGAAAAATTGCTCAACATCCTGTGCATCAGAGAAATGTAAATCAAAAACAATGAGATACCATCTCACCAGTTAGAATGGCAATCATTAAAAGTCGAAACGACAGATGCTGGAGAAGATGTGAATAATGAACACTTTTACTGTTGGTGGGATTGTAAACTAGTTCAACCATTGCCAACCATTGTGGAATCATTAAAATATGGAAACAACAGATGCTTTCAGAAATGTAGAATAATAGGAACACTCACTGTGATTGTTAGTTCAACTATGTGGAAAAAGAATCTCAAATAAAGTAGAAATATTTGAAAGCTATTACTGTGGATATAAGGATTATAAATCATGCTGCTGTAAAGTCACATGCAAATCTGTTTATTGTGGCCTTGAGTAGCAAAGACTTGGAATCTGAAGTCCATCAGTGACAGACTAGATTAAAAAATGTAGCACTTATACACCACGGAATACTAGACAGCCATAAAAGGATGAGTTCGTGTCATTTGTTGGGGCATGGATGCATCTGAAAATCATTCTCAGCAAACTATCACAGAACAGAAAACCAAACACTGCATTTCTTACTCATAAGTTGGAATTGAACATTAAGATCACTTGGACATGGGAAGGGAACATCACACACTGGGACATATTGGGGGAGGTGAAGGAATGGAGGACATTGGAGTTAAACCTGATGTAAATAACGAGTTGAAGGGTGCTGACGAGTTGATGGGTGCATTAACACCAACATGGCACATGTATACTGTAATATACCTCCATTGTACATGTAAAAACTTAAAGTAATAAAATAAAAAATTAATAAATAAAACACTACTTGTAGCACTGGACTAGGTGCAGGGATATTCTGAACAAAATAAATAAATAAATAAAAAAGAAGGAAATATCCTAATATAAAAACTAGAAAGAAGCTTTCTGAGAAATTTCTTTGTGATGTATTCATCTCACAAAGTTACCCATTTTTCATGGAGCAGATTGTTGTACTGTTTTTGGGAATCTAAGAGATATTTGAATCACATTGAAGCCCATGGTGACAAAGGAAATATCCTCAGATAAAAAGTAGAAAGAAGCTTTCTGAGAAACTTCTTGTGATGTGTGAATTCATCTCACAGAGTTACAGTGTTCTTTTCATGAGAAGTTTGCTAACTGTTTTCGTGGAATCTGCAATAGGATATTTGGGAGTGCATTGAAGCCTATGGTGACAAAGAAATATCCTCAGATAAAAACTAGAAGAGAAGCTTTCTGAGAAACTGCTTTGTGATGTGTCAATTTCACAGAGTTACACTGTTCTTTTCATTGGAGCAGACTGTTTCCTGGAATCTGCAATGGGATATTTTGGAGCACATTGAAGCTTATGGTGACAAAATATCCTCAGACATAAAACTAGAAAAGCTTTCTGAGAAACTGCTTTTTGTGAATTCATCTCAGAGTTTACAATTTCTTTCATGGAGCAGTTTGTTAGCACTGTTTTGGGGAATCTGAGAAGGGATATTTTGGATCGCATTGAAGCCTATGGTGAAAGGAAATATCCTCAGATAAAAATAGAAAAAGCTTTCTGAGAAACTTTGTGATGTGTGTATTCATCTCACGAGTTACATGATTCTTTCATGAGCAGTTTGGTAAAACTGTTTCTGTGGAATCTGCAATAGGATATTTGGTGCATTGAAGCCTATGGTGACAAAGGAAATATCCTCAGATAAAAAAAAGCTTTCTGAGAAACTGCTTTGTGATATGTGAATTCATCTCACAGAGTTACATTCTTTTGTGGAGCAGTTTGTAACACTATTTTCTGGAATCTAAAGGATATTGGTGCATTGGCCTGTGGTGAAAAGGAAATATCCTCAGATAAAAACTAGAAAGAAGCTTTCTGAGAAAATGCTTTCTGATTTGTGAATTCATCTCACAGATTTACAATTCTTTTCATGGAGCAGTTTGGTAGCACTGTTTTGGAGAATCTGAGAAGGATATTTTGGATCACATTGAAGCCTATGGTGACAAAGGAATATCCTCAGATAAAACTAGAAATTTCTGAGAAACTGCTTTGTGATGTGTGAATTCATCTCAGAGTTACACTTCTTTTCATGGAGCAGTTTGCTACTGTTTTGGGAATCTGCAAAGGATATTTGGAGCACATTGAGAATATGGTGAAAAATATCCTCAGATAAAACTAGAAAGAAGCTTTCTGAGAAACTGCTTTGTGATGTGTGAATTCATCTCACAGAGTTACACTTTTCATGAGCAGTTTGCTAACACTGTTTTGGAATCTGAGAAGGGATATTTGGTGCATTGAAGCCTATGGTGACAAAGGAAATATCCTCAGATAAAAACTAGAAAAGCTTTCTGAGAAACTGCTTTGTGATGTGTTTTCATCTCACAGTTACATTCTTTTCATGGAGTTTGCTAACACTGTTTTGGAATCTGCAAAGGATATTTTGAGCACATTGAAGCCTATGGTGACAAAGGAAATATCCTCAGATAAAAACTAGAAAGAACTTTCTGAGAAACTGCTTTGTGATGTGAATTCATCTCAGAGTTACACTTTCTTTTCATGGAGCAGTTGCTAACACTGTTTTCATGGAATCTGCAAGGGATATTTCAAGCGCATTGAGGCCTATGGTGAAAATATCCTCAGATAAAACTAGAAGAAGCTTTCTGAGAAACTGCTTTGTGATGTGTGAATTCATCTCACAGAGTTATTCTTTCATGGAGCAGTTTGTAGCACTGTTTTCTTGGAATCTGAGAGATATTTTGGTGGTGAAGCCTATGGTGAAAAAATATCAAACATAAAAACTAGAAAGAAGCTTTCTGAGAAAGCTTTGTGATGTGTGAATTCATCTCACAGAGTTACACTTTCTTCATGGAACAGTTTTGCACTGTTTTTTGGAATCTGAAGGATATTTTGGATCACATTGAAACCTATGGTGACAAAAAAATATCCTCAGATAAAACTAGAAAGAAGCTTTCTGAGAAACTTCTTGTGATGTGAATTCATCTCACAGAGTTACACTTTCTTTTTGAGCAGTTTGCTAACACTGTTTTCATGGAATCTGCAATAGGATATTTGAGTCATTGAAGCCTATGGTGACAAAGGAAATATCCTCAGATAAAAAGAAAGCTTTCTGAAACTGCTTTGTGATGTGAATTCATCTCACAGAGTTACACTGTTCTTTTCATGAGCAGTTTGCTAACACTGTTTTTGGAATCTGCAATGGATATTTTGGAGCATTGAAGCTATGGTGACAAAGGAAATATCCTCAGAAAAACTAGAAGAAAATTTCTGAGAAACTGCTTTGTGATGTGTGAATTCATCTCAGAGTTACACCATTCTTTTCATGGATCAGTTTGCTAACTGTTTTGGGGAATCTGAGAAGGATATTTTGCATTGAAGCCTATGGTGACAAAAAATATCCTCAGATAAAAACTAGAAAGAAGCTTTCTGAGAAACTGCTTTGTGATGTGAATTCATCTCAGTTACACCATTCTTTTCATGGAGCAGTTTGCTAACACTGTTTTGTGGAATCTGCAAAGGATATTTGGTGTTGAGATGAAACAAAGGAATATCCAGAAAAAAAAGAAAAACAAGAGAAACTTCATTTTATACATCTTTTTGATTTTCATTCATTACATTTTTTAGACAGTTGTTTTACTGTTTTTCTGATTTCTAATTTTTTGATGAAAACATTAGTTGAGATAAAGTATCTTCTCAGAAAGAAATGAATGAAGAAACTTGAAACTGTTTGTGGTGTGGTCTCATTCTTCAGAGTTTGAATTTCTTTTCATCATACTGTTACTGTGGATTATTTTGATCTTGAAGTTTGTGATGTGAAAATGACAAAAGAAAATAACAAAATAATTCTAGAAAAGAAAGAAATTTTCAGAGTTCTTTTGATGTGCTTTGTGAATACACTCATTAAATCTGAGAACAAGTTCTGATTGAAATGTTTCAACAATAGATTTTCTGATTTGGGAAATTTATGAATTAGGTTTTTATCTCAGCAGTTTGAATGTATTGGAACAGAATACAAAAGATAAATCACTTTTAAAGCTTGAGTGAAAGAATTCAACAAAAAACTCTTTTCTTTCATGTTGCAGAGTGCACATGTTTCATTGTTGAAACAAAGGATATTCATCCTTTGAAAAACTGCAGAATCTGAGTGAAATTCTGGTGAAGCATTCTACAAGTTCTTACACTGTCTGTGAAAATTCTCAGAGAACAGATTTTCATTACTGAAATTTGGTAACTAGCAGATTCAATCCACTGTGAAGTTCACAGGAGAGCTTTCTGGTCTCAAAATATATAAAAAGATCATTCAAAAATTCAAAGAGATTTAAAACTTGAATGTCAATTCATACAGTTAACACTGTTTTTTCATTTAAGATTTGCTAATAACTGTTTTTTGAATCATATTGGAACTATTTGGTGCAAAGTATGGAAAGATTAGAAAAAGAAGATTTGAAACTGTTTGTGAAAGTGGAATTTTCAGAGACACTTTATCTTTGTTCTGAAATTTTGAAATGTGATGGTGAAAAACCTTTACTGTTTCATTGATGAAAAGTATGATTCTTTCAAATTGAATGACTATTTGTGAAAATCTCATTCTCAGAAAAAGGAAAGCTCTTTTTGTTCTAAAATAAATTTTCATTACATCTTTTCATTGGGAAACACTGTTCATGGATAGCTGATTTGTGATTTCTTCAATATGCAGATGATTATCTTTTTGAGAACAATCCTAGAAAGGAAATGTGAATATTTAAGAAAAAAGCTCTGAGAAAGGATGACAATGTGGATATAGTCTATAGAGAATTCAACACTTGTTTTTTAACTTTTTGTGAGTGTCTAATTCAGAATCTTGGTTTCTTGATGAAAAGAGTATCATTGAAATAGGGATTTTTAGGAATTTGATATGGTGAAAAGGAATATCAGTATGTGAATTTTACTATTTGAATTCATCACAGATACTGCTTTTTCTGAGCTTGTGAAAACTTCAATTTTGGTGATTTCAGTGTCATTCAGGCTCTGATGAGTTCTGATGAATGTTTGAATCAGATACTCACAAAATTCTTCAGGAACTCTGAAAGTTTTCAAGATATTTCAATTGAATGGTTGTTTAGCATGTATGACAAAGATACTGAGAAAACTTTTATTTTAAATATTGTCTGTAATGAAGGATCACATGATTACTTTTTGTGGTTTTCTAAACTGTTGAAAATGTTTTGGGATTGCTGAATTGGCTCAATGATTGAGAAAATTTAGAAAAAATCTTTCTGAAACTTGTTTGAATTCATACATTCTTTTTGTGAAAGTTGCATTTTAAACTGCATTTGTTCAATATGCTTGACCTTGATATTAAAAGAATATCTTTGATAAAAAAAAAGAAAGAAAGTTTTGAGAGAATTCATGTTATCATTTTGTCACAGGAATATCTCAGTGAACAAATGAGTTAACACACTTTTTGAAATGTGGGATATTGGAAATTGACTATGTTCAAAGATGAATATCTCAGAAAAGAAAGGTTTTAATTTCATCCATTTTCATGTGATTTTATTATCAGTTATCTGGACTTAAAAGGGTGTTGATAGGAGCACAGGATGGAAGTGAAATATCCTCAGATAAGAAAAAGCTTTCTGACTTTTGTGATGTCATTGATTCATCTTGAGCGTTACACTGTCTTTCATACTGTGATTTTGGGAAAGCTGATTGAGAATGAATATGAGTGATGACATGAAATATTCAAATAAAAAGAAAAAACTTTTAGAAGATGAGAAATAATGTGAAGTCTGAGTTTTTTTCATTCAGTTTGAATTACTAATTTTTTTCTGAAGTCTTGAGAACATAAGAAGGAAAATCCTCGAGAAAAGAAGAAGAAATTTTTTGTGATGTCTAGTATCAGCTTTTCATTGAGAAGCATTGTAAAATTGCTTTCTTTGTGAGATGATATTGGAGTGGAATATTGAATTGATATGTGAGAAAGAAATATCTCAAAAGAAGCATCTAAACTCAGAAAGGAAAATTTCTGAGAAAACTTGATGCTCATGTGTTTTAATAATTAATTCACAGTTACAAATATTGAATTTTCATGGCTTTTTGAATCTGAAGATATGGTGAAAAGCCTTTGGAAATATCTGAAAAAAACTGAGAAAGTGGAAATTTGAATTTTGAGTTCACTAATTCTATCAAACACTTTTTTTGTTTGTTTTGTTTTGTTGCAGGATATTGATGGAAATATTAAAAGATTTTTAAGAATACTGATGGGAATGTTATGTCCTCTAACAATGAAAATCATTAAGTTAAAAATTCTCTGTGAATTTGAACATTTGATGAATATGTTTCTGTGGATATCTCAGATATTGAAGAGGAGTTGTATTTTTGAAGAAATCAAAATTATATTGAGAATTTTTGACAAAGCTTGAAAACTTTCTGAAACTTCATTGGAGTTGCAATGTTTCCATATAATGATAAATTTATAGTGATTATCTAACAGATTTAAAGCTCTAGAAAAATTCTGGAAAGTGCTATTAACTGCTTTTGGAGAATTTCATTGATATCTTTGAGTTTGCATTACATTTTGAATCAGAAAGGGAATTTTTCACAATCTTGGGGTTGTAATGGAATAGAAAAAACAATCTTTAAGGAACTTAATTTCTTTTGTGATAAATTATTGAATTGTAAATCATTTTACAATTCAACTCTAAAATCAGTTAATGGATTTCCATGGAAAGAAAACACAGAATTTGAGAATCTTGGAATATGTGGATTTGTTCCTTAACTAAATTCTTTAAAGTGTTTTTTGATATTGAATTTCACTACAGTTGAATTCTTTCAATTGAAACTGTTGTGGAATGCAAAGATAAATTGTATTTTGAACATCATATCAGTGAAAAATGTAACCTGGTAATGAGGTTATTTGAGATAGGAGCAAAGTCTAGTAAAACTCTTAGCGGGAAATAAAGTCTATTGATCTCGATGGGTCATCAGTACAAAGGGTTATAGTCAGCACCTTACCGGGCATAGGATTTCTGCACAACAGCATAGAATACCACTGTTGCTTTCAGCCTGTAAAAAGGACGTGATTCAGTTGCCTTACGTCCACCGATTAATGGCGTTCTCCTGACCATTCAGGAGTTTACTCATAAGCGTACAGTTTCTTTTTGCTGTAACATGACAGCCAGTTTTTCGGCATAGAACTCTATCACAGCAAATCCCCAGCGTTATATGCCTTTTTGAAACCGTCGAATCCATGGGAAATATGACATATTGGGATTGAAAGCAAGAGTGATAAATCTGCATAATGAAGTGTTCTGACTTCATCAGAATATTTACAAGATAATCGGAAAAGCCGGTGATACTACGGAATTCATAGACTGATTCCTAGGGTGAATGTGTTTTTTACCATTCTTTTATGATGTGTCACGATGGAGCCATATGTCTCCGCATGGGAGGGGGAAGGTAAAGGGCTCCCATGATCTGAAAGGGGAAATTTTACCCTCAGGAAGGGAAAGAAATCCGATTCGCTTTCATTTTAGTCTCATTATATTGGCTAGGCCAAATTTGTTAATGAGCCGATATTACCTTGATCTGATTAGAGTTCTGAGGCAACGTAACTTTCAGAGCCAGCGACTGTGAATGTACCCAGGTAGGATGATTTCAGTTTAGGACAAAATATGCCTATAGGACTGCACGGTGTAAATACGAGTGAACACAGGGCATGCTTTTACCTAGGGGTATATGGAAGTAAAAAGGAAACTCTTTTCAGAAGTCAATAAATGGATTCAATGCTTTCTGAGAATCCCCATCCTTGGGGTGCCATATACTCTAGGGCTGGTCCCCTAGACCCTGCCTCTGGGAGCGTTTTGATCGATGTAATTTGTATCCAGATGATACTGTGTTCATAACGGTAAACGAGCTATGGCCTTTCATCATTTAAGGTTTCAGCAAATACAGAGTAGTATCCCCAAAAGAACAAAGTATTCTGAAGGAATCCTTATTTTGGACGGGAGGGTGAATTATCCATTTTAAAACGCTTATTCTAAAGACTTTTAAGGGTTCCGAAATATTTGAGTCCATTTATTGTGACCCAAAGTTTAAGTAACATTCAGACGCAGAAAGGTTGTAACCATCGTTCAAAAGAGCGGCTTTGACCTGACCTCTGTTTTGGGTTAGCGGAATTTAATAGCCTTGGTCAAGCCTGCAGTGGGTCTCGGAGTTCAATGTGCTTACTTTTTCATATTATACGTAGTGAAGAACAGGGTGTTACGACTTTGATTTGTTCGCAGTTAAAAGCACTGCTATTGCTTTTAGGTAATATGAGCCCATGAGTCTCAGGCAAGGCTAGGGTAACTTACCTGGTTCTTGATCTGTATTTTGAAACTAGCCCATGTAACAAAACTGGGGATGATAAAAACTCTTGTGATGAAACTTCAAAAACCTTTGAGTCATTTATGGTTCACGTAACGGGGAAGGGGTCCCACTGTTCTTCAATAATGAGTGCAGTACTTTTTATTTAGGCCCTATGTTGAATCCATCAGCTATCGCGGCCATGCAATCTTCTCTGGCAGCCTAAACAGCGCTTGCCACTTATTTTCTAGAATATTGGGCTTTCGTAAAAGCCATATGGCAAGCCTCAAAAGACACTAATAGCTGCCCACGTAGTGGCCTATGAGAGTAAAGACAAAAAGGAATGGAAATTGATCAGACTTACTTTATATCAGGAAATTTTGAAGACGCATTCTGTCATTGATAACAGACTCTTGTACACACCTGGAATCTGCTTTTAGAGTTCTTGTTTTTCATCTGTACATTGTGAACTGCAGGGTATTCATAATTTCTTTTGCAGTTCAGAAGCACTGGAGTTTTTTTCTAGGTCTAATGTAATGCACACGTTTGGTGCCCTAGAGGATTCAAATGACCCATTGGTCTGCTGCACCCACAATTCTAGATCAGCATATCAATTCACCGCTTTGATGAGAAATTATATTGTGCAACTGCCTCTATTTGGGCTAGCGCAATCAAGAATGATTTTTGAACGAAAGAAACAATTGAGCAGTTGTCTAGAAGCTGAGTTATCGAAAATTTTAGTCATCGGTGACATGTAGGTCTCTACGGTGAATAAACGACTCAGTGGAAAACGTTTAGTGGTATATATAATAGGCTATCCTGACTTTTTATGAGTGGGAACGATCGGTATCCCTGTGATGCAATAATTGGGATTTTGTTACTCTCAAAAAGAACCTTTGTTGGTGCTGATTTAGTTTTCAACTGGGACAATCATTTAAGTATGTTTTTTTTTGTAGAATGGGAAAAGACAAACTGATTATAAATATCCTTAAAACTGAGCCCACACTTCTGAGAAACTGTTTGTGAGAATGATCATCTCAGAAACATCGCTTTTCTTTCATTCTAACATTAATAGTTTTGGAGCGGAAAGTACTGGCCTCATAGGCCTCTTACTTTTTGAGTTCAGTGAAGAATGAGACTCCTAAATGACTCACCAGAAGCTGCAATGAGTTTGTTTGAATCCTACAGCTTCAGCCTAGGCTCGTAAGCCCATACTATGAGAAATCTTACTACTGAGGGTGAAAACACCAAGGCAAAAATCCCTCTAAGAAAAAACTGAGAAAAAGCTTGAAAAGAAACTTTTTAGGCCAAAAATCTGGACTCATGTTTTAAATCCATGAAGGGCTGTGTCTGTTATGATTCAAAAAGAAATCCTGGTTTCCGATTTAAGTTTAGCACAAATTGGCCGGTATGTTGGGAGATTCTCTGGAAGTGGGCTTCACACAAGACTTTGAAAAGAGCCGGACTGGAGATTTTCTAGGACTGATCGGGCATTTAGCTTAAGGCGATCTATAGTCAGGTTCAAACCGTAGAGAATAAACCTTTCGGAGCAGGGGGAAAACCAGAGGATATCAAATAAAAAAATCCTCGGGTTTCTGAGAAATGGCACTTAAAACTAGAACTCCACGGATACATAACTTGATTGCCATCAATAGAGCTAGGAAACATCTGTTCTCCAGGGAAAACCTGCTCTAAAATTATTTCATAGTCGGAACAAAATGGAGGTAGAAGCTTGAACCGCTAGTGTGACATCCCCAAAGGATGTTTCACTATGTGGGGAACCATCCCTTACAATTTTAGCAAAGACGTAAGGAAATGAGAGATCTTAGCCAGCCAATAAACATTGTTTTCGTGACATTTTTTAGGACTCGAAATTTGTAAGGGCGCCACAACCTCCCGAGTATACTAAAATCCAAATTTCATTCTAAGAATCACTTTCTATGGAAAGGTAATGAGTCTAAAAAACAATAGGTGTGCCAGGAAGCGGTGGGGTTAAACAAATATGTTTCTTCTGAGCATAAAAAAATTGGGCCTTCATTCATTTAACTTTGTTGTTTCACCTATTGGTTTTGCCGATGTGCATTTTCATCGAGGATGGAGCGACTTAAGTATACAGAGGTACCGCATCGTCAGTGTTTCATTGACCCCATTACTGGTGCGGCTGAGTTTGCACTACTGAATACTTGGCCTAGGAGCCGACAATATGTGTCCTTTTATCACCTAAGAAGACCACCTTGAACGTCCCTGGACACTTTTAGTGGAAAAAGCTAACGAACAGTAAGGAGATACAATCCACTGTACCACCAATATTTTGACAGGCTGTATGGTGAAAAGGAAATATCCTCAGATAAAAACTAGAAAAACTTTCTGAGAAACTGCTTTGATGTGTGAATTCATCTCACAGAGTTACATGATTCTTTTCATGGATCAGTTTGGTAGCACTGTTTTTGGAATCTGCAAAGGATATTTGGAGCATTGAAGCTATGGTGACAAAATATCCTCAGATAAAAACTAGAAAAGCTTTCTGAGAAACTGCTTTGATGTGTGAATTCATCTCACAGAGTTACACCTTTCTTTTCATGAGCAGTTTGCTAACACTGTTTTGTGGAATCTGCAAAGGATATTTTGGATTGCATTGAAGCCTATGGTGAAAAATATCCTCAGATAAAAACTAGAAGAAGCTTTCTGAGAAACTGCTTTGATGTGAATTCATCACAGAGTTACACCTTTCTTTTCATGGAGCAGTTTGGTAGCACTGTTTTTGGAATCTGCAAAGGATATTTGGAGCATTGAAGCTATGGTGACAAAATATCCTCAGATAAAAACTAGAAAAGCTTTCTGAGAAACTTTGTGATGTGAATTCATCTCACAGAGTTACACCTTTCTTTTCATGGAGCAGTTTGGTAGCACTGTTTTGTGGAATCTGCAAGGATATTTGGAGCATTGAAGCTATGGTGACAAAATATCCTCAGATAAAAACTAGAAAAGCTTTCTGAGAAAGTTCTTTGTGATGTGAATTCATCTCAGAGTTACACTTTCTTTTCATGAGCAGTTTGGTAGCACTGTTTTTGGAATCTGCAAGGATATTTGGAGCATTGAAGCTATGGTGACAAAATATCCTCAGATAAAAACTAGAAAAGCTTTCTGAGAAACTGCTTTGATGTGTGAATTCATCACAGAGTTACACCTTTCTTTTCATTGAGCAGTTTGATAACACTGTTTTGTGGAATCTGAGAAGGATATTTTGGATCATTGAAGCCTATGGTGACAAAGAAATATCCTCAGATAAAAACTAGAAAAGCTTTCTGAGAAACTCTTTGTGATGTGAATTCATCACAGAGTTACATTCTTTTCATTGAGCAGTTTGATAACACTGTTTTTGGAATCTGAAGGATATTTGGATGCATTGAAGCCTATGGTGACAAAATATCCTCAGATAAAAACTAGAAAAGCTTTCTGAGAAACTTCTTTGTGATGTGAATTCATCACAGAGTTACACTTTCTTTTCATGAGCAGTTTGCTAACACTGTTTTCATGGAATCTGCAAAGGGATATTTTGGATCATTGAAGCCTATGGTGACAAAATATCCTCAGATAAAAACTAGAAAAGCTTTCTGAGAAACTGCTTTGATGTGAATTCATCACAGAGTTACACCTTTCTTTTCATGGAGCAGTTTGCTAACACTGTTTTTGGAATCTGAAGGATATTTGGAGCATTGAAGCTATGGTGACAAAATATCCTCAGATAAAAACTAGAAAAGCTTTCTGAGAAACTTTGTGATGTGAATTCATCACAGAGTTACATTCTTTTCATTGAGCAGTTTGCTAACACTGTTTTTGGAATCTGCAAAGGATATTTGGAGCATTGAAGCCTATGGTGACAAAATATCCTCAGAAAAACTAGAAAGAACTTTCTGAGAAACTGCTTTGTGATGTGTGAATTCATCTCACAGAGTTACACCTTTCTTTTCATGGAGCAGTTTGCTAACACTGTTTTTGGAATCTGCAAAGGATATTTGGAGCACATTGAAGCCTATGGTGAAAAATATCCTCAGACAAAAACTAGAAAGAAGCTTTCTGAGAAACTTCTTTGTGATGTGAATTCATCTCACAGAGTTACATGATTCTTTTCATGGAGCAGTTTGGTAGCACTGTTTTGGAATCTGAGAAGGGATATTTGGAGCATTGAAGCCTATGGTGACAAAGGAATATCCTCAGATAAAAACTAGAAAAGCTTTCTGAGAAACTGCTTTGATGTGAATTCATCTCACAGAGTTACACATTCTTTTCATGGAGCAGTTTGCTAACACTGTTTTGTGGAATCTGCAAAGGATATTTGGAGCACATTGAAGCCTATGGTGAAAAGGAAATATCCTCAGATAAAAACTAGAAGAAGCTTTCTGAGAAACTTCTTTGTGATGTGAATTCATCTCACAGAGTTACACATTCTTTTCATGAGCAGTTTGGTACACTGTTTTTGGAATCTGAGAAGGATATTTGGATGCATTGAAGCCTATGGTGACAAAGGAAATATCCTCAGATAAAAACTAGAAAGAAGCTTTCTGAGAAACTGCTTTGTGATGTGAATTCATCTCACAGAGTTACACTTTCTTTTCATGGAGCAGTTTGGTAACACTGTTTTCATGGAATCTGCAAGGATATTTGGAGCATTGAAGCCTATGGTGAAAAGGAAATATCCTCAGATAAAAACTAGAAGAAACTTTCTGAGAAACTTTGTGATGTGAATTCATCTCACAGAGTTACACCATTCTTTTCATTGAGCAGTTTGCTAACACTGTTTTCTTGGAATCTGCAAGGATATTTGGATGCATTGAAGCCTATGGTGACAAAATATCCTCAGATAAAAACTAGAAAAGCTTTCTGAGAAACTGCTTTGTGATGTGTTAATTCATCTCACAGAGTTACATTCTTTTCATGGATCAGTTTGGTAGCACTGTTTTTGGAATCTGAGAAGGATATTTGGAGCATTGAAGCTATGGTGACAAAATATCCTCAGATAAAAACTAGAAAAAGCTTTCTGAGAAACTGCTTTGTGATGTGTGAATTCATCTCACAGAGTTACACTTTCTTTTCATGGAGCAGTTTGGTACACTGTTTTGGGAATCTGAGAAGGATATTTGGAGCACATTGAAGCCTATGGTGAAAAGGAAATATCCTCAGATAAAAACTAGAAAAGCTTTCTGAGAAACTGCTTTGTGATGTGAATTCATCTCACAGAGTTACACTTTCTTTTCATGGAGCAGTTTGCTACACTGTTTTTGGAATCTGAAGGATATTTTGGATCATTGAAGCCTATGGTGACAAAGGAAATATCCTCAGATAAAAACTAGAAAGAAGCTTTCTGAGAAACTTTGTGATGTGTGAATTCATCTCACAGAGTTACACCTTTCTTTTCATGGAACAGTTTGCTAACACTGTTTTGTGGAATCTGAGAAGGATATTTGGAGCACATTGAAGCCTATGGTGACAAAGGAAATATCCTCAGATAAAAACTAGAAAGAAGCTTTCTGAGAAACTGCTTTGTGATGTGTGAATTCATCTCACAGAGTTACACCATTCTTTTCATTGAGCAGTTTGCTAACACTGTTTTCTTGGAATCTGCAAGGATATTTGAGCACATTGAAGCCTATGGTGACAAAATATCCTCAGATAAAAACTAGAAAGAAGCTTTCTGAGAAACTGCTTTGTGATGTGTGAATTCATCTCACAGAGTTACACATTCTTTTCATGGAACAGTTTGCTAACACTGTTTTGGGAATCTGAGAAGGATATTTTGGATCACATTGAAGCCTATGGTGACAAAGGAATATCCTCAGATAAAAACTAGAAAGAAGCTTTCTGAGAAACTTCTTTGTGATGTGTGAATTCATCTCACAGAGTTACCTTTCTTTTCATGGAGCAGTTTGCTAACACTGTTTTCTGGAATCTGCAAAGGATATTTGGAGCACATTGAGGCCTATGGTGACAAAGGAAATATCCTCAGATAAAAACTAGAAAGAACTTTCTGAGAAACTGCTTTGTGATGTGTGAATTCATCTCACAGAGTTACATTCTTTTCATGGAGCAGTTTGCTAACACTGTTTTTGGAATCTGCAAAGGATATTTGGAGCATTGAGGCCTATGGTGAAAAGGAAATATCCTCAGATAAAAACTAGAAAGAAGCTTTCTGAGAAACTGCTTTGTGATGTGAATTCATCTCACAGTTACACTTTCTTTTCATGGAGCAGTTTGCTACACTGTTTTTGGAATCTGAAGGATATTTGGAGCATTGAAGCCTATGGTGACAAAATATCCTCAGATAAAAACTAGAAAAGCTTTCTGAGAAAGCTTTGTGATGTGAATTCATCTCACAGAGTTACACTTCTTTTCATGGAGTTTGCTAACACTGTTTTTGGAATCTGCAATAGGATATTTGGAGCATTGAAGCCTATGGTGACAAAGGAAATATCCTCAGATAAAAACTAGAAGAAGCTTTCTGAGAAACTGCTTTGTGATGTGAATTCATCTCACAGAGTTACACTGTTCTTTTCATGGAGCAGTTTGCTAACACTGTTTTCTTGGAATCTGCAATGGGATATTTGGAGCACATTGAAGCCTATGGTGACAAAGGAAATATCCTCAGATAAAAACTAGAAAGAAGCTTTCTGAGAAACTGCTTTGTGATGTGTGAATTCATCTCACAGAGTTACACCTTTCTTTTCATGGAGCAGTTTGTAACACTGTTTTTGGAATCTGAGAAGGATATTTGGATGCATTGAAGCCTATGGTGACAAAATATCCTCAGATAAAAACTAGAAGAAGCTTTCTGAGAAACTGTTTTGTGATGTGTGAATTCATCTCAGAGTTACACTTTCTTTTCATGGAAGTTTGCTAACACTGTTTTTGGAATCTGCAAAGGATATTTTGGAGTGCATTGAAGCTATGGTGAAAAGGAAATATCCTCAGATAAAAACTAGAAAAGCTTTCTGAGAAACTGCTTTGTGATGTGAATTCATCACAGAGTTACATTCTTTTCATTGAGCAGTTTGTAACACTGTTTTCATGGAATCTGCAATGGGATATTTGGAGTGCATTGAAGCTATGGTGAAAAATATCCTCAGAAAAACTAGAAAAGCTTTCTGAGAAACTGCTTTGTGATATGTGAATTCATCTCACAGAGTTACCTTTCTTTTCATGGATCAGTTTGCTAACACTGTTTTTGGAATCTGAGAAGGATATTTTGGATTGCATTGAAGCCTATGGTGAAAAGGAAATATCCTCAGATAAAAACTAGAAAAAGCTTTCTGAGAAACTGCTTTGATGTGTGAATTCATCACAGAGTTACACTGTTCTTTTCATTGAGCAGTTTGATAACACTGTTTTTGGAATCTGAGAGGATATTTGGAGTGCATTGAGGCCTATGGTGAAAAAGGAAATATCCTCAGATAAAAACTAGAAAGAAACTTTCTGAGAAACTGCTTTGTGATGTGTGAATTCATCACAGAGTTACATTCTTTTCATTGAGCAGTTTGATAACACTGTTTTTGGAATCTGAGAAGGATATTTTGGATTGCATTGAAGCCTATGGTGAAAAATATCCTCAGATAAAAACTAGAGAAGCTTTCTGAGAAAGTTCTTTGTGATGTGAATTCATCTCACAGAGTTACATTCTTTTCATGGATCAGTTTGCTAACACTGTTTTCTGGAATCTGCAAGGATATTTGGAGCACATTGAAGCCTATGGTGACAAAATATCCTCAGATAAAAACTAGAAAAAGCTTTCTGAGAAACTCTTTGTGATGTGAATTCATCACAGAGTTACACTGTTCTTTTCATTGAGCAGTTTGATAACACTGTTTTTGGAATCTGAGAAGGATATTTTGGAGTGCATTGAGGCCTATGGTGAAAAGGAAATATCCTCAGATAAAAACTAGAAAGAAACTTTCTGAGAAACTGCTTTGTGATGTGTGAATTCATCACAGAGTTACATTCTTTTCATTGAGCAGTTTGATAACACTGTTTTTGGAATCTGAGAAGGATATTTTGGATTGCATTGAAGCCTATGGTGAAAAATATCCTCAGATAAAAACTAGAAGCTTTCTGAGAAAGTTCTTTGTGATGTGAATTCATCTCACAGAGTTACATTCTTTTCATGGATCAGTTTGCTAACACTGTTTTCTGGAATCTGCAAGGATATTTGGAGCACATTGAAGCCTATGGTGACAAAATATCCTCAGATAAAAACTAGAAAAAGCTTTCTGAGAAACTCTTTGTGATGTGAATTCATCTCAGAGTTACACCTTTCTTTTCATTGAGCAGTTTGATAACACTGTTTTTGGAATCTGAGAAGGATATTTGGAGCATTGAAGCTATGGTGACAAAATATCCTCAGATAAAAACTAGAAAGAACTTTCTGAGAAACTTCTTTGTGATGTGAATTCATCTCACAGAGTTACACCATTCTTTTCATGGAGCAGTTTGATAACACTGTTTTTGGAATCTGAAGGGATATTTGGAGTGCATTGAAGCTATGGTGAAAAATATCCTCAGATAAAAACTAGAAGCTTTCTGAGAAACTTTGTGATGTGAATTCATCACAGAGTTACATTCTTTTCATGGAGCAGTTTGGTACACTGTTTTTGGAATCTGAAGGATATTTGGAGCATTGAAGCTATGGTGAAAAATATCCTCAGATAAAAACTAGAAGCTTTCTGAAACTGCTTTGTGATGTGAATTCATCTCAGAGTTACACCTTTCTTTTCATGGAGCAGTTTGTAACACTGTTTTTGGAATCTGCAAGGATATTTGGAGTGCATTGAGGCCTATGGTGAAAAATATCCTCAGATAAAAACTAGAAGAAGCTTTCTGAGAAACTTTGTGATGTGTGAATTCATCACAGAGTTACATTCTTTTCATGGAGTTTGCTAACACTGTTTTCTTGGAATCTGCAAGGATATTTGGAGCACATTGAAGCCTATGGTGACAAAATATCCTCAGATAAAAACTAGAAGCTTTCTGAGAAACTTTGTGATGTGAATTCATCTCAGAGTTACACTTCTTTTCATGGATCAGTTTGGTAGCACTGTTTTTGGAATCTGAAGGATATTTGGAGCATTGAGCCTATGGTGAAAAGGAAATATCCTCAGATAAAAACTAGAAAAGCTTTCTGAGAAACTGCTTTGATGTGTGAATTCATCTCACAGAGTTACACTGTTCTTTTCATTGAGCAGTTTGCTAACACTGTTTTCATGGAATCTGCAAAGGGATATTTGGAGCATTGAAGCCTATGGTGAAAAGGAAATATCCTCAGATAAAAACTAGAAAAGCTTTCTGAGAAACTGCTTTGATGTGAATTCATCTCACAGAGTTACACTGTTCTTTTCATTGAGCAGTTTGCTAACACTGTTTTCATGGAATCTGCAAAGGGATATTTGGAGCATTGAAGCCTATGGTGAAAAGGAAATATCCTCAGATAAAAACTAGAAAAGCTTTCTGAGAAACTTTGTGATGTGTGAATTCATCTCACAGTTACACTTTCTTTTCATGAGCAGTTTGCTAACACTGTTTTGTGGAATCTGCAAAGGGATATTTGGAGCATTGAGCCTATGGTGAAAAATATCCTCAGATAAAAACTAGAAAGAAGCTTTCTGAGAAACTGCTTTGTGATGTGAATTCATCTCACAGAGTTACACTGTTCTTTTCATTGAGCAGTTTGCTAACACTGTTTTTGGAATCTGCAAGGGATATTTTGGAGTGCATTGAAGCTATGGTGACAAAGAAATATCCTCAGATAAAAACTAGAAAAGCTTTCTGAGAAACTGCTTTGTGATGTGAATTCATCTCACAGAGTTACATGATTCTTTTCATGGAGCAGTTTGGTAGCACTGTTTTTGGAATCTGAAGGATATTTTGGATCACATTGAAGCCTATGGTGACAAAATATCCTCAGATAAAAACTAGAAGAAGCTTTCTGAGAAACTGCTTTGTGATGTGTGAATTCATCTCACAGAGTTACACTTTCTTTTCATGGAGCAGTTTGCTAACACTGTTTTGTGGAATCTGCAATAGGATATTTGGAGCATTGAAGCCTATGGTGAAAAATATCCTCAGATAAAAACTAGAAAAACTTTCTGAGAAACTGCTTTGTGATGTGTGAATTCATCACAGAGTTACACTTTCTTTTCATGGAGCAGTTTGCTAACACTGTTTTCGTGGAATCTGCAAAGGGATATTTGGAGCACATTGAAGCTATGGTGAAAAGGAAATATCCTCAGATAAAAACTAGAAAGAAGCTTTCTGAAACTGCTTTGTGATGTGTGAATTCATCTCACAGAGTTACACATTCTTTTCATTGAGCAGTTTGCTAACACTGTTTTCGTGGAATCTGCAAGGATATTTTGGATCATTGAAGCCTATGGTGACAAAGGAAATATCCTCAGAAAAACTAGAAAGAACTTTCTGAGAAACTGCTTTGTGATGAATTCATCTCACAGAGTTACACTTCTTTTCATGGAGCAGTTTGGTAACACTGTTTTTGGAATCTGAGAAGGATATTTTGGATCATTGAAGCCTATGGTGACAAAGGAAATATCCTCAGATAAAAACTAGAAGAAGCTTTCTGAGAAACTGCTTTGTGATGTGTTAATTCATCTCACAGAGTTACATGATTCTTTTCATGGAGCAGTTTGCTAACACTGTTTTCATGGAATCTGCAAAGGATATTTTGGATCACATTGAAGCCTATGGTGACAAAGGAAATATCCTCAGATAAAAACTAGAAGAAGCTTTCTGAGAAACTGCTTGTGATGTGAATTCATCTCACAGAGTTACCTTTCTTTTCATGGAGCAGTTTGCTAACACTGTTTTGTGGAATCTGCAAAGGATATTTGGAGCATTGAAGCTATGGTGACAAAAATATCCTCAGATAAAAACTAGAAAAGCTTTCTGAGAAACTGCTTTGTGATGTGAATTCATCTCACAGAGTTACACCTTCTTTTCATGGAGCAGTTTGCTAACACTGTTTTCTGGAATCTGCAAAGGATATTTGGAGCACATTGAGCCTATGGTGACAAAGGAAATATCCTCAGATAAAAACTAGAAGCTTTCTGAAACTGCTTTGTGATGTGTGAATTCATCTCACAGAGTTACATGTTCTTTTCATGAGCAGTTTGGTAACACTGTTTTTGGAATCTGAGAAGGATATTTTGGAGTGCATTGAAGCCTATGGTGACAAAAATATCCTCAGATAAAAACTAGAAGAAGCTTTCTGAGAAACTTCTTTGTGATGTGTGAATTCATCTCACAGAGTTACACCTTCTTTTCATGGAGCAGTTTGCTAACACTGTTTTTGGAATCTGCAAGGATATTTGAGCATTGAAGCCTATGGTGAAAAAATATCCTCAGATAAAAACTAGAAGCTTTCTGAGAAACTGCTTTGATGTGTGAATTCATCTCACAGAGTTACACATTCTTTTCATGAGCAGTTTGCTAACACTGTTTTCATGGAATCTGCAAGGGATATTTTGGAGTGCATTGAAGCTATGGTGACAAAGGAAATATCCTCAGATAAAAACTAGAAAGAAGCTTTCTGAGAAACTGCTTTGATGTGTGAATTCATCTCACAGAGTTACACTGTTCTTTTCATGGAAGTTTGCTAACACTGTTTTGGAATCTGAGAAGGATATTTTGGATCACATTGAAGCCTATGGTGACAAAGGAAATATCCTCAGATAAAAACTAGAAAAGCTTTCTGAGAAACTGCTTTGTGATGTGTGAATTCATCTCAGAGTTACACTTTCTTTTCATGGAGCAGTTTGTAACACTGTTTTCATGGAATCTGCAAAGGATATTTGGAGCATTGAAGCCTATGGTGAAAAGGAAATATCCTCAGATAAAAACTAGAAAGAAGCTTTCTGAGAAAGCTTTGTGATGTGAATTCATCTCACAGAGTTACATTCTTTTCATGGAGCAGTTTGTAACACTGTTTTTGGAATCTGAAGGATATTTGGAGCATTGAAGCTATGGTGACAAAGGAAATATCCTCAGATAAAAACTAGAAAGAAGCTTTCTGAGAAACTGCTTTGTGATGTGTGAATTCATCTCACAGAGTTACACTGTTCTTTTCATGAGCAGTTTGCTAACACTGTTTTTGGAATCTGCAATGGGATATTTGGAGCACATTGAAGCTATGGTGACAAAATATCCTCAGATAAAAACTAGAAAGAAGCTTTCTGAGAAAGCTTTGTGATGTGAATTCATCTCACAGAGTTACATGATTCTTTTCATGGATCAGTTTGCTAACACTGTTTTTGGAATCTGCAAGGATATTTTGGATCACATTGAAGCCTATGGTGAAAAATATCCTCAGATAAAAACTAGAAAGAAACTTTCTGAGAAACTGCTTTGATGTGTGAATTCATCTCACAGTTACACCTTTCTTTTCATGGAGCAGTTTGCTAACACTGTTTTTGGAATCTGAGAAGGATATTTGGAGCATTGAAGCCTATGGTGAAAAGGAAATATCCTCAGATAAAAACTAGAAAGAAGCTTTCTGAAACTGCTTTGTGATGTGAATTCATCTCACAGAGTTACACTTTCTTTTCATGGAGCAGTTTGCTAACACTGTTTTCTTGGAATCTGCAAGGATATTTGAGCATTGAAGCCTATGGTGACAAAATATCCTCAGATAAAAACTAGAAAGAAGCTTTCTGAGAAACTGCTTTGTGATGTGTGAATTCATCTCACAGAGTTACATGATTCTTTTCATGGAGCAGTTTGGTAGCACTGTTTTTGGAATCTGAGAAGGATATTTTGGATCACATTGAAGCCTATGGTGACAAAAGGAATATCCTCAGATAAAAACTAGAAAGAAGCTTTCTGAGAAACTGCTTTGTGATGTGTTAATTCATCTCACAGAGTTACACTTTCTTTTCATGGAGCAGTTTGCTAACACTGTTTTCGTGGAATCTGCAAAGGATATTTGGAGCACATTGAAGCCTATGGTGAAAAAATATCCTCAGATAAAAACTAGAAAGAAGCTTTCTGAGAAAGTTCTTTGTGATGTGTGAATTCATCTCACAGAGTTACACCTTTCTTTTCATGGAGCAGTTTGCTAACACTGTTTTCATGGAATCTGCAAGGGATATTTGGAGTGCATTGAAGCCTATGGTGAAAAGGAAATATCCTCAGACAAAAACTAGAAAGAAGCTTTCTGAGAAACTGCTTTGTGATGTGTGAATTCATCTCACAGAGTTACACTGTTCTTTTCATTGAGCAGTTTGATAACACTGTTTTCATGGAATCTGCAATAGGATATTTGGAGCACATTGAAGCCTATGGTGACAAAGGAAATATCCTCAGATAAAAACTAGAAAGAAGCTTTCTGAGAAACTGCTTTGTGATTTGTGAATTCATCTCACAGAGTTACACTGTTCTTTTCATTGAGCAGTTTGCTAACACTGTTTTCGTGGAATCTGCAATGGGATATTTTGGAGTGCATTGAAGCTTATGGTGACAAAGGAAATATCCTCAGACAAAAACTAGAAAGAAGCTTTCTGAGAAACTGCTTTGTGATATGTGAATTCATCTCAGAGTTACACCTTCTTTTCATGGAACAGTTTGCTAACACTGTTTTGGAATCTGAGAAGGATATTTTGGATCACATTGAAGCCTATGGTGAAAAGGAAATATCCTCAGATAAAAACTAGAAAGAAACTTTCTGAGAAACTGCTTGTGATGTGTGAATTCATCTCACAGAGTTACATGATTCTTTTCATGGATCAGTTTGCTAACACTGTTTTGTGGAATCTGAGAAGGATATTTTGGATTGCATTGAAGCCTATGGTGACAAAGGAAATATCCTCAGATAAAAACTAGAAAGAAGCTTTCTGAAACTGCTTTGTGATGTGTGAATTCATCTCACAGAGTTACACTGTTCTTTTCATTGAGCAGTTTGCTAACACTGTTTTTGGAATCTGCAAGGATATTTGGAGCATTGAAGCCTATGGTGAAAAGGAAATATCCTCAGATAAAAACTAGAAAGAAGCTTTCTGAGAAACTGCTTGTGATGTGTGAATTCATCACAGAGTTACACCTTTCTTTTCATGGAGCAGTTTGTAACACTGTTTTGGAATCTGAGAAGGATATTTTGGATCATTGAAGCCTATGGTGACAAAATATCCTCAGATAAAAACTAGAAAGAAACTTTCTGAGAAACTGCTTTGATGTGAATTCATCTCAGAGTTACACTTCTTTTCATGGATCAGTTTGCTAACACTGTTTTGTGGAATCTGCAAAGGATATTTTGGATTGCATTGAAGCCTATGGTGACAAAGGAAATATCCTCAGATAAAAACTAGAAAGAAGCTTTCTGAGAAACTTCTTTGTGATGTGAATTCATCTCACAGAGTTACCTTTCTTTTCATGGAACAGTTTGCTAACACTGTTTTTGGAATCTGAAGGATATTTTGGATCACATTGAAGCCTATGGTGAAAAAGAAATATCCTCAGATAAAAACTAGAAAGAAACTTTCTGAGAAACTTTGTGATGTGAATTCATCTCACAGAGTTACACCTTCTTTTCATGGAGCAGTTTGCTAACACTGTTTTGTGGAATCTGCAATAGGATATTTGGAGCACATTGAAGCCTATGGTGACAAAGAAATATCCTCAGATAAAAACTAGAAAGAAGCTTTCTGAAACTGCTTTGTGATGTGAATTCATCTCACAGAGTTACAATTCTTTTCATGGAGCAGTTTGCTAACACTGTTTTTGGAATCTGCAATGGGATATTTGGAGTGCATTGAAGCTATGGTGACAAAGGAAATATCCTCAGATAAAAACTAGAAAAGCTTTCTGAAACTGCTTTGTGATGTGTGAATTCATCTCACAGAGTTACACTTCTTTTCATGGAGCAGTTTGGTAGCACTGTTTTTGGAATCTGAGAAGGATATTTGGATGCATTGAAGCCTATGGTGACAAGGAAATATCCTCAGATAAAAACTAGAAGAAGCTTTCTGAGAAAGCTTTGTGATGTGTGAATTCATCTCACAGAGTTACACTTTCTTTTCATGGAGCAGTTTGCTAACACTGTTTTGTGGAATCTGCAAGGGATATTTGGAGCACATTGAAGCCTATGGTGAAAAGGAAATATCCTCAGATAAAAACTAGAAAGAAGCTTTCTGAGAAACTGCTTTGTGATGTGTGAATTCATCTCACAGAGTTACACTTTCTTTTCATGAGCAGTTTGGTACACTGTTTTTGGAATCTGCAAAGGATATTTGGAGCATTGAAGCCTATGGTGAAAAAATATCCTCAGATAAAAACTAGAAAGAAACTTTCTGAGAAACTGCTTTGTGATGTGAATTCATCTCACAGAGTTACATGATTCTTTTCATGGATCAGTTTGCTAACACTGTTTTTGGAATCTGAGAAGGATATTTGGATGCATTGAAGCCTATGGTGACAAAATATCCTCAGATAAAAACTAGAAAGAACTTTCTGAGAAACTTTGTGATGTGTGAATTCATCTCACAGAGTTACACCTTTCTTTTCATTGAGCAGTTTGCTAACACTGTTTTTGGAATCTGCAAAGGATATTTTGGATCATTGAAGCCTATGGTGAAAAATATCCTCAGATAAAAACTAGAAGAAGCTTTCTGAGAAACTGCTTTGTGATGTGAATTCATCACAGAGTTACACTTTCTTTTCATTGAGCAGTTTGATAACACTGTTTTCATGGAATCTGCAAAGGATATTTGGAGCATTGAAGCTATGGTGACAAAGGAAATATCCTCAGATAAAAACTAGAAAAGCTTTCTGAGAAACTGCTTTGTGATGTGTGAATTCATCTCAGAGTTACACCTTTCTTTTCATGGAGCAGTTTGCTAACACTGTTTTCTTGGAATCTGCAATGGGATATTTTGGATCACATTGAAGCCTATGGTGACAAAGGAAATATCCTCAGATAAAAACTAGAAAGAAGCTTTCTGAGAAACTGCTTTGTGATTTGTGAATTCATCTCACAGTTACACTTTCTTTTCATGGAACAGTTTGCTAACACTGTTTTTGGAATCTGAGAAGGATATTTTGGATGCATTGAAGCCTATGGTGACAAAATATCCTCAGATAAAAACTAGAAAAGCTTTCTGAGAAAGTTCTTTGTGATGTGAATTCATCTCACAGAGTTACATTCTTTTCATGGAACAGTTTGCTAACACTGTTTTCATGGAATCTGCAAAGGATATTTGGAGCATTGAGCCTATGGTGACAAAATATCCTCAGATAAAAACTAGAAAGAAACTTTCTGAGAAACTTCTTTGTGATGTGAATTCATCTCACAGAGTTACAATTCTTTTCATGGAGTTTGCTAACACTGTTTTCTGGAATCTGCAAAGGATATTTGGAGCATTGAGCCTATGGTGAAAAGGAAATATCCTCAGATAAAAACTAGAAGAAGCTTTCTGAGAAACTGCTTTGTGATGTGTGAATTCATCTCACAGAGTTACACTTCTTTTCATGGAGCAGTTTGCTAACACTGTTTTTGGAATCTGCAAGGGATATTTGAGCACATTGAAGCTATGGTGACAAAGAAATATCCTCAGATAAAAACTAGAAAAAGCTTTCTGAGAAACTGCTTTGATGTGTGAATTCATCTCACAGAGTTACACATTCTTTTCATGGATCAGTTTGGTAGCACTGTTTTTGGAATCTGAGAAGGATATTTTGGATGCATTGAAGCCTATGGTGACAAAGGAAATATCCTCAGAAAAACTAGAAAGAACTTTCTGAGAAACTTTGTGATGTGTGAATTCATCTCACAGAGTTACACCTTTCTTTTCATGGAGTTTGCTAACACTGTTTTTGGAATCTGCAAGGATATTTGGAGCATTGAAGCCTATGGTGAAAAGGAAATATCCTCAGATAAAAACTAGAAGAAGCTTTCTGAGAAACTTTGTGATGTGAATTCATCTCACAGAGTTACACTGTTCTTTTCATTGAGCAGTTTGCTAACACTGTTTTCTTGGAATCTGCAAGGATATTTGGAGCATTGAAGCTTATGGTGACAAAGGAAATATCCTCAGATAAAAACTAGAAAGAAGCTTTCTGAGAAACTGCTTTGTGATGTGAATTCATCTCACAGAGTTACACTTTCTTTTCATGGAGCAGTTTGCTAACACTGTTTTTGGAATCTGAGAAGGATATTTTGGAGTGCATTGAAGCTATGGTGACAAAGGAAATATCCTCAGATAAAAACTAGAAAGAAGCTTTCTGAGAAACTCTTTGTGATGTGTGAATTCATCTCACAGAGTTACATGATTCTTTTCATGGAGCAGTTTGTAACACTGTTTTTGGAATCTGCAAAGGATATTTGGAGCACATTGAAGCCTATGGTGACAAAGGAAATATCCTCAGAAAAACTAGAAAGAAGCTTTCTGAGAAACTTTGTGATGTGAATTCATCTCACAGAGTTACACCTTTCTTTTCATGGAGCAGTTTGCTAACACTGTTTTGTGGAATCTGCAAGGGATATTTGGATGCATTGAAGCCTATGGTGACAAAGGAAATATCCTCAGATAAAAACTAGAAGAAGCTTTCTGAAACTGCTTTGTGATGTGTGAATTCATCTCACAGTTACACTTTCTTTTCATGGAGTTTGCTAACACTGTTTTTGGAATCTGAGAGGATATTTGGATGCATTGAAGCCTATGGTGACAAAGAAATATCCTCAGATAAAAACTAGAAAGAAGCTTTCTGAGAAACTGCTTTGTGATGTGAATTCATCTCACAGAGTTACACCTTTCTTTTCATGGAAGTTTGCTAACACTGTTTTGTGGAATCTGCAAAGGATATTTGGAGCATTGAAGCCTATGGTGAAAAGGAAATATCCTCAGATAAAAACTAGAAAGAAGCTTTCTGAGAAACTGCTTTGTGATGTGAATTCATCTCACAGTTACACTTTCTTTTCATGGAGCAGTTTGCTAACACTGTTTTGTGGAATCTGCAAAGGATATTTTGGATCATTGAAGCCTATGGTGACAAAGGAAATATCCTCAGATAAAAACTAGAAGAAGCTTTCTGAGAAACTGCTTTGTGATGTGTAATTCATCTCACAGAGTTACACTTTCTTTTCATGAGCAGTTTGCTAACACTGTTTTTGGAATCTGCAAGGATATTTGGAGCATTGAAGCTATGGTGACAAAGGAAATATCCTCAGATAAAAACTAGAAAGAAGCTTTCTGAGAAACTTTGTGATGTGAATTCATCTCACAGAGTTACACATTCTTTTCATGGATCAGTTTGCTAACACTGTTTTGTGGAATCTGAGAAGGATATTTGGATGCATTGAAGCCTATGGTGACAAAGGAAATATCCTCAGATAAAAACTAGAAAAGCTTTCTGAGAAACTGCTTTGATGTGAATTCATCTCAGAGTTACACCTTTCTTTTCATGGATCAGTTTGGTAGCACTGTTTTGGAATCTGAGAAGGATATTTGGAGCATTGAAGCTATGGTGACAAAGGAAATATCCTCAGATAAAAACTAGAAAAGCTTTCTGAGAAACTGTTTTGTGATGTGTGAATTCATCTCACAGAGTTACACTTTCTTTTCATGGAGCAGTTTGCTAACACTGTTTTGTGGAATCTGCAAAGGATATTTGAGCACATTGAAGCCTATGGTGACAAAGGAAATATCCTCAGATAAAAACTAGAAAAGCTTTCTGAGAAACTGCTTTGATGTGTGAATTCATCTCACAGAGTTACACCATTCTTTTCATGGAGCAGTTTGATAACACTGTTTTTGGAATCTGCAAAGGATATTTTGGATCATTGAAGCCTATGGTGACAAAGGAAATATCCTCAGATAAAAACTAGAAAGAAGCTTTCTGAGAAACTGCTTTGTGATGTGAATTCATCTCACAGAGTTACACTGTTCTTTTCATTGAGCAGTTTGCTAACACTGTTTTCTTGGAATCTGCAAGGATATTTGAGCATTGAAGCTTATGGTGACAAAGGAAATATCCTCAGATAAAAACTAGAAAGAAGCTTTCTGAAACTGCTTTGTGATGTGAATTCATCTCACAGAGTTACATGATTCTTTTCATGGATCAGTTTGGTAGCACTGTTTTTGGAATCTGAGAGGATATTTGGATGCATTGAAGCCTATGGTGACAAAGGAAATATCCTCAGATAAAAACTAGAAGAAACTTTCTGAGAAACTTTGTGATGTGTGAATTCATCTCAGAGTTACACCTTTCTTTTCATTGAGCAGTTTGCTAACACTGTTTTCATGGAATCTGCAAGGATATTTTGGAGTGCATTGAAGCTATGGTGACAAAGGAAATATCCTCAGATAAAAACTAGAAAGAAGCTTTCTGAGAAACTGTTTTGTGATGTGTGAATTCATCTCACAGAGTTACACTTCTTTTCATGGAGCAGTTTGCTAACACTGTTTTTGGAATCTGCAAAGGATATTTGGAGCATTGAAGCCTATGGTGACAAAATATCCTCAGATAAAAACTAGAAAAGCTTTCTGAGAAACTGCTTTGATGTGAATTCATCACAGAGTTACACTGTTCTTTTCATTGAGCAGTTTGCTAACACTGTTTTCTTGGAATCTGCAAGGATATTTGAGCACATTGAAGCCTATGGTGACAAAGGAAATATCCTCAGATAAAAACTAGAAAAGCTTTCTGAGAAACTTCTTTGTGATGTGAATTCATCTCACAGAGTTACACTGTTCTTTTCATTGAGCAGTTTGCTAACACTGTTTTTGGAATCTGCAAGGATATTTTGGATGCATTGAAGCCTATGGTGACAAAATATCCTCAGATAAAAACTAGAAAGAAACTTTCTGAGAAACTTTGTGATGTGAATTCATCTCACAGAGTTACACTTTCTTTTCATGGAGCAGTTTGGTAGCACTGTTTTGGAATCTGAGAAGGATATTTGGATGCATTGAAGCCTATGGTGAAAAATATCCTCAGATAAAAACTAGAAGCTTTCTGAGAAACTTTGTGATGTGAATTCATCTCACAGAGTTACACTTTCTTTTCATGGAGCAGTTTGTAACACTGTTTTTGGAATCTGAGAAGGATATTTGGAGTGCATTGAAGCTATGGTGACAAAATATCCTCAGATAAAAACTAGAAGCTTTCTGAGAAAGTTCTTTGTGATGTGAATTCATCACAGAGTTACATTCTTTTCATGGAGTTTGCTAACACTGTTTTCTGGAATCTGCAAGGATATTTGGAGCATTGAAGCTATGGTGACAAAGGAAATATCCTCAGAAAAACTAGAAAGAAGCTTTCTGAAACTGCTTTGTGATGTGAATTCATCTCAGAGTTACACTTCTTTTCATGGAGCAGTTTGCTAACACTGTTTTTGGAATCTGCAAGGATATTTTGGATGCATTGAAGCCTATGGTGACAAAGGAAATATCCTCAGATAAAAACTAGAAAAGCTTTCTGAGAAACTGCTTTGTGATGTGAATTCATCTCACAGAGTTACACTGTTCTTTTCATGAGCAGTTTGGTACACTGTTTTTGGAATCTGCAAGGATATTTTGGAGTGCATTGAAGCCTATGGTGAAAAGGAAATATCCTCAGATAAAAACTAGAAAAGCTTTCTGAGAAACTGCTTTGTGATTTGTGAATTCATCTCACAGAGTTACATGATTCTTTTCATGGATCAGTTTGGTAGCACTGTTTTTGGAATCTGAAGGATATTTGGATGCATTGAAGCCTATGGTGACAAAATATCCTCAGATAAAAACTAGAAAGAAACTTTCTGAGAAACTGCTTTGATGTGAATTCATCACAGAGTTACATTCTTTTCATGGAGCAGTTTGATAACACTGTTTTCATGGAATCTGCAAAGGATATTTTGGATCACATTGAAGCCTATGGTGAAAAATATCCTCAGATAAAAACTAGAAGCTTTCTGAGAAACTCTTTGTGATGTGAATTCATCACAGAGTTACATTCTTTTCATGGAGCAGTTTGATAACACTGTTTTTGGAATCTGAGAAGGATATTTTGGATCATTGAAGCCTATGGTGAAAAGGAAATATCCTCAGATAAAAACTAGAAAGCTTTCTGAGAAACTGCTTTGTGATTTGTGAATTCATCTCACAGAGTTACATTCTTTTCATGAGCAGTTTGCTAACACTGTTTTGGAATCTGAGAAGGATATTTGGAGCATTGAAGCTATGGTGAAAAATATCCTCAGATAAAAACTAGAAGAAGCTTTCTGAAACTGCTTTGTGATGTGTTAATTCATCTCACAGAGTTACACATTCTTTTCATTGAGCAGTTTGATAACACTGTTTTCATGGAATCTGCAAAGGATATTTTGGATCACATTGAAGCCTATGGTGAAAAATATCCTCAGATAAAAACTAGAAGCTTTCTGAAACTGCTTTGTGATGTGTGAATTCATCTCACAGTTACACTTTCTTTTCATGGAGCAGTTTGATAACACTGTTTTTGGAATCTGAGAAGGATATTTTGGATTGCATTGAAGCCTATGGTGAAAAGGAAATATCCTCAGATAAAAACTAGAAAAGCTTTCTGAGAAAGTTCTTTGTGATGTGTTAATTCATCTCACAGAGTTACATGATTCTTTTCATGGAGCAGTTTGATAACACTGTTTTTGGAATCTGAGAAGGATATTTGGAGCATTGAGCCTATGGTGACAAAGAAATATCCTCAGATAAAAACTAGAAGCTTTCTGAAACTGCTTTGTGATGTGAATTCATCTCACAGAGTTACACCTTTCTTTTCATTGAGCAGTTTGGTAACACTGTTTTTGGAATCTGAGAAGGATATTTTGGAGTGCATTGAAGCTATGGTGACAAAAATATCCTCAGAAAAACTAGAAAGCTTTCTGAGAAAGTTCTTTGTGATGTGAATTCATCTCAGAGTTACACTTTCTTTTCATGAGCAGTTTGCTAACACTGTTTTCTGGAATCTGCAAAGGATATTTTGGATCACATTGAAGCCTATGGTGAAAAATATCCTCAGATAAAAACTAGAAGCTTTCTGAAACTGCTTTGTGATGTGAATTCATCTCAGAGTTACACTTTCTTTTCATGGAGCAGTTTGCTAACACTGTTTTCTGGAATCTGCAAAGGATATTTGAGCATTGAAGCCTATGGTGAAAAATATCCTCAGATAAAAACTAGAAAGAAGCTTTCTGAGAAACTTCTTTGTGATGTGTTAATTCATCTCACAGAGTTACATTCTTTTCATGAGCAGTTTGGTAACACTGTTTTGGAATCTGAGAAGGATATTTGGAGCATTGAAGCTATGGTGAAAAATATCCTCAGATAAAAACTAGAAAAAGCTTTCTGAGAAACTGCTTTGATGTGTGAATTCATCACAGAGTTACATTCTTTTCATGGAGCAGTTTGATAACACTGTTTTTGGAATCTGAGAAGGATATTTGGAGCACATTGAAGCCTATGGTGACAAAGAAATATCCTCAGATAAAAACTAGAAAAAGCTTTCTGAGAAACTCTTTGTGATGTGAATTCATCTCAGAGTTACACTTTCTTTTCATGGAGCAGTTTGCTAACACTGTTTTCTTGGAATCTGCAAGGATATTTGGAGCATTGAGCCTATGGTGACAAAATATCCTCAGATAAAAACTAGAAGCTTTCTGAGAAACTGCTTTGATGTGTGAATTCATCACAGAGTTACATTCTTTTCATGGAGCAGTTTGATAACACTGTTTTTGGAATCTGAAGGATATTTGGAGCATTGAAGCTATGGTGACAAAATATCCTCAGATAAAAACTAGAAAGAAACTTTCTGAGAAACTGCTTTGTGATGTGTGAATTCATCTCAGAGTTACACTTTCTTTTCATGGAGCAGTTTGGTAGCACTGTTTTGGAATCTGAGAAGGATATTTGGATGCATTGAAGCCTATGGTGCCGTTGCTTTTGGTGTTTTAGACATGAAGTCCTTGCCCATGCCTATGTCCTGAATGGTACTACCTAGATTTTCTTCTAGGGTTTTTATGGTATTAGGTCTAACATTTAAGTCTCTAATCCATCTTGAATTAATCTTCGTATAAGGAGTAAGGAAAGGATCCAGTTTCAGCTTTCTACTTATGGCTAGCCAATTTTCCCAGCACCATTTATTAAATAGGAATCCTTTCCCCATTTCTTGTTTCTCTCAGGTTTATCAAAGATCAGACGGCTGTAGATGTGTGGTATTATTTCTGAGGACTCTGTTCTGTTCCATTGGTCTATAGCTCTGTTTTGGTACCAGTACCATGCTGTTTTGGTTACTGTAGCCTTGTAGTATAGTTTGAAGTCAGGTAGCGTGGCGCCTCCAGCTTTGTCCTTTTGACTTAGGATTGTCTTGGCAATGCGGGCTCTTTTTGGTTCCATATGAACTTTAAAGCAGTTTTCCAATTCTGTGAAGAAACTCATTGGTAGCTTGATGGGGATGGCATTGAATCTATAAATAACCTTGGGCAGTATGGCCATTTTCACGATATTGATTCTTCCTATCCATGAGCATGGTATGTTCTTCCATTTGTTAGTGTCCTCTTTGATTTCACTGAGCAGTGGTTTGTAGTTCTCCTTGAAGAGGTCCTTTACATCCCTTGTAAGTTGGATTCCTAGGTATTTTATTCTCTTTGAAGCAATTGTGAATGGAAGTTCATTCCTGATTTGGCTCTCTGCTTGTCTGTTACTGGTGTATAAGAATGCTTGTGATTTTGCACATTAATTTTGTATCCTGAGACTTTGCTGAAGTTGCTTATCAGCTTAAGGAGATTTTGGGCTGAGACAATGGGGTTTTCTAAATATACAATCATGTCATCTGCGAACAGGGACAATTTGACTTCTTCTTTTCCTAACTGAATACCCTTGATTTCTTTCTCTTGCCTGATTGCCCTAGCCAGAACTTCCAACACTATGTTGAATAGGAGTGGTGAGAGAGGGCATCCCTGTCTTGTGCCAGTTTTCAAAGGAATTTTTCCAGTTTTGCCCATTCAGTATGATATTAGCTGTGGGTTTGTCATAAATAGCTCTTATTATTTTGAGGTACGTTCCATCAATACCAAATTTATTGAGCGTTTTTAGCATGAAGGGCTGTTGAATTTTGTCAAAAGCCTTTTCTGCATCTATTGAGATAATCATGTGGTTCTTGTCTTTGGTTCTGTTTATATGCTGGATTACGTTTATTGATTTGCGAATGTTGAACCAGCCTTGCATCCCAGGGATGAAGCCCACTTGATCAGGGTGGATAAGCTTTTGATGTGAATTCATCACAGAGTTACACATTCTTTTCATTGAGCAGTTTGATAACACTGTTTTCTGGAATCTGCAAGGATATTTGGATGCATTGAAGCCTATGGTGACAAAATATCCTCAGATAAAAACTAGAAGCTTTCTGAAACTGCTTTGTGATGTGAATTCATCACAGAGTTACATTCTTTTCATTGAGCAGTTTGCTAACACTGTTTTCTTGGAATCTGCAAGGATATTTTGGAGTGCATTGAAGCTATGGTGACAAAATATCCTCAGATAAAAACTAGAAGAAGCTTTCTGAGAAACTTTGTGATGTGTGAATTCATCTCACAGAGTTACATGATTCTTTTCATGGAGCAGTTTGGTAGCACTGTTTTTGGAATCTGAGAAGGATATTTTGGATCACATTGAAGCCTATGGTGACAAAGGAAATATCCTCAGATAAAAACTAGAAAGAAGCTTTCTGAGAAAGTTCTTTGTGATGTGAATTCATCTCAGAGTTACACCTTTCTTTTCATGGAGCAGTTTGTAACACTGTTTTGTGGAATCTGCAAAGGATATTTTGGAGTGCATTGAAGCCTATGGTGACAAGGAAATATCCTCAGATAAAAACTAGAAAAGCTTTCTGAAACTGCTTTGTGATGTGTGAATTCATCTCACAGAGTTACACTGTTCTTTTCATTGAGCAGTTTGCTAACACTGTTTTCTTGGAATCTGCAAGGATATTTTGGAGTGCATTGAAGCTATGGTGACAAAATATCCTCAGATAAAAACTAGAAGAAGCTTTCTGAGAAACTTTGTGATGTGTGAATTCATCTCACAGAGTTACATGATTCTTTTCATGGAGCAGTTTGGTAGCACTGTTTTTGGAATCTGAGAAGGATATTTTGGATCACATTGAAGCCTATGGTGACAAGGAAATATCCTCAGATAAAAACTAGAAAGAAGCTTTCTGAGAAAGTTCTTTGTGATGTGTGAATTCATCACAGAGTTACATTCTTTTCATGGAGCAGTTTGGTAGCACTGTTTTTGGAATCTGCAAAGGATATTTTGGAGTGCATTGAAGCCTATGGTGAAAAGGAAATATCCTCAGATAAAAACTAGAAAGAAGCTTTCTGAGAAACTGCTTTGTGATGTGTGAATTCATCTCACAGAGTTACACTTCTTTTCATGGAGCAGTTTGCTAACACTGTTTTTGGAATCTGCAAGGATATTTTGGATGCATTGAAGCCTATGGTGAAAAGGAAATATCCTCAGATAAAAACTAGAAAAGCTTTCTGAGAAACTGCTTTGTGATGTGTGAATTCATCTCACAGAGTTACACCATTCTTTTCATGGAGCAGTTTGCTAACACTGTTTTGGAATCTGAGAAGGATATTTGGAGTGCATTGAAGCTATGGTGACAAAGGAAATATCCTCAGATAAAAACTAGAAGAAGCTTTCTGAGAAACTTCTTTGTGATGTGTGAATTCATCTCACAGAGTTACACTTTCTTTTCATGGAGCAGTTTGCTAACACTGTTTTCTTGGAATCTGCAAAGGATATTTGGAGCATTGAAGCCTATGGTGAAAAGGAAATATCCTCAGATAAAAACTAGAAGAAGCTTTCTGAGAAACTGCTTTGATGTGTGAATTCATCACAGAGTTACACTGTTCTTTTCATTGAGCAGTTTGCTAACACTGTTTTCTTGGAATCTGCAAGGATATTTGGGAGTGCATTGAAGCCTATGGTGAAAAGGAAATATCCTCAGATAAAAACTAGAAAAGCTTTCTGAGAAACTGCTTTGTGATGTGAATTCATCTCACAGAGTTACACTGTTCTTTTCATTGAGCAGTTTGCTAACACTGTTTTTGGAATCTGCAATGGGATATTTGGAGCACATTGAAGCCTATGGTGACAAGGAAATATCCTCAGATAAAAACTAGAAAGAAACTTTCTGAGAAACTTCTTTGTGATGTGAATTCATCTCACAGAGTTACATTCTTTTCATGGAGCAGTTTGGTAGCACTGTTTTTGGAATCTGCAAAGGATATTTGGAGCATTGAAGCCTATGGTGACAAAGGAAATATCCTCAGATAAAAACTAGAAGAAGCTTTCTGAGAAACTGCTTTGTGATGTGTGAATTCATCTCACAGAGTTACACTGTTCTTTTCATTGAGCAGTTTGCTAACACTGTTTTCTTGGAATCTGCAAGGATATTTTGGATGCATTGAAGCCTATGGTGACAAAAAATATCCTCAGATAAAAACTAGAAGAAGCTTTCTGAAACTGCTTTGTGATGTGAATTCATCTCACAGAGTTACATGATTCTTTTCATGGAGCAGTTTGGTAGCACTGTTTTGGAATCTGAGAAGGATATTTGGAGCATTGAAGCTATGGTGACAAAAAATATCCTCAGATAAAAACTAGAAAGAAGCTTTCTGAGAAACTTCTTTGTGATGTGAATTCATCTCACAGAGTTACACCTTTCTTTTCATGGAGCAGTTTGCTAACACTGTTTTCATGGAATCTGCAAAGGATATTTTGGATCACATTGAAGCCTATGGTGAAAAGGAAATATCCTCAGATAAAAACTAGAAAGAAGCTTTCTGAGAAACTGCTTTGTGATGTGTGAATTCATCTCACAGAGTTACACTGTTCTTTTCATTGAGCAGTTTGATAACACTGTTTTCATGGAATCTGCAAAGGATATTTGGATGCATTGAAGCCTATGGTGAAAAGGAAATATCCTCAGATAAAAACTAGAAGAAGCTTTCTGAGAAACTGCTTTGATGTGTGAATTCATCTCACAGAGTTACACTGTTCTTTTCATTGAGCAGTTTGATAACACTGTTTTCATGGAATCTGCAAAGGATATTTTGGATCACATTGAAGCCTATGGTGAAAAGGAAATATCCTCAGATAAAAACTAGAAAGAAGCTTTCTGAGAAACTGCTTTGATGTGTGAATTCATCTCACAGAGTTACACTTTCTTTTCATGAGCAGTTTGCTAACACTGTTTTCTTGGAATCTGCAAAGGATATTTGGAGCATTGAAGCCTATGGTGACA
>DAKLCV010001907.1:0-17500 GCA_030247045.1 Colobus guereza
GACCCCCACCCCGTCCCAGAGGGCCCTGCCCCTTCCACGAAAGTGAGAAGTGCGTGCTTAGAGAGGCCGAGAGGAATCTACACAGACGGGCCTTGCCGGGCTTCCCCACTCGGTGCGGTGCATGATTTCGGGAGATCGAGGCCGGATCCCCACTTGGATGGAAGGGCCATTTGCGGACTTTTCTCTCTGTCACGTCTGACGTCGGTACTTCTCATACTTCCCTGATAAGCTCCTCGACTTTAAAATAAGCGGTTAAGGCCGGGCGTGGTGGCTCATGCCTGTCATCCCGGCATTTTGGAAGGCCGAGGCAGGTGGATCACCTGAGGTCGGGAGATCGAGGCCAGCCTGACCGACATGAAGAAACCCCGTCTCTACTAAGATTACAACATTAGCTGGGCATCGCGGCTCAGGCCTGCAATCCCAGCTACTTGGGAGGCTGATGCAGGAGAGTCGCTGCAACCTGGCAAGCGGAGGTTGCGGTGAGCCGAGATCGTGCCACTGCACTCCGGCCTGGGCAGCAAGGCGAAATTCCGTCCCACCGCCCCGCAAAAATAGAAACAAATAGAAAAGGAAAATTCTCCACACGACCCATAAGTGTGTGTGTGTTCCGAATGATTTCTAAGAAATGGCACTGTAGGGGATGAACGCGGTGGCTCACGTCTGTCATCCCAGCACTGTGGGAAGCCGAGGTGGGCGGATCAGGAGGTCAGGAGTTCAAGACCAGTCTGGCCCACATGGCGAAACCCCGTCTCTGCTACAACTACAAAACTGAGTCGGGCGCGGTGGGGCAGGCCCTGTGATCCCAAGTACTCGGGAGGCGGAGGCGGGAGAATCGCTTGAACCTGGGAGGCGGGGTCGCAGTGAGCCGACATCGTGCCACTGCACCACAGCCTGGGCTGTACGGTGAGGAGACTCTGTCTCAACGTTAAATACATACATGAATAAAGAAATCAACAGCGAGCAAGAAAGAAAATGAAAGAAATGGCACCGTCTCGCTACTGGGCTAGGACGGCGGTGATGTTCTTGTGGGGAGACACTGCGTGGGGCGATGTGTAGTGTGCGGACTCCGATCTTAGTGGTGGGATGTGGATGCTCCGCGATTCACCGTCCTGACTAGATTCATGACTGATTCACGACAGGGTGGACTTTGGGGAACACGGTTGAGAAGTGGGTACTTCGGGAGCCGAACGAATCTGGCCCCGGAACAGGAAGGAGTGTGAGGTGCACTGTCTTCCCGTGAAATCCACGCTGTGTCCGGGAGCGTGGATGTCATGCACTAACACTCGTTCAGGTACTGCCTCTCTGAGGTCGTGGGTCTGGAGTCCACTCTGACAGAAGTGCTAATGACTGCACTTCTGTCTTCGGTAGGTCCCACCTCCACCCCGAGCGTCCTCCACGCGCCCGCACCCTTGGTCCTCTCTTCTCTCTGGGGAATGGAAGTGCCAGGTGATCCCAGGGGCAGAAACTTTGGCTGTGCCCTGGGGTTCTGGTCGACCCGTCGCGGGCATCGCGTGGGAGGACTCCTGGGCCCGAAAACGGCCTGGTCTGAGAGGGACCCGGGAGACGCCGGCGACGCAGCGTGCCTCCGCCGCATCCCCTCCCCAACCTCCACCCTGAGACCCGGAGCCTTCGCTTCTTTTCCATGATAACTGACACTTGCAGGCATCGGTTGTCTTCGGGCATCACCTAGCGGCCACTGTTACTGAAAGTCGAGGTGGCACGGAGGAGGTCTCGCCGAAACTTCACCGAGCCTGGGGCAACCGGTTTCTCGCCCTCCCTTCTGAGGCCCCTCCTGTCTCCCTCGTTGCCTAGGGAACCGCCGCCCTGGCAGGAGCCTATTGTTCTTTTATCAGCGCTTTAGTTTCCTTTGTGTGTTGCTTTCTTTAATGCGCATAGACTCTTCTACTTGGGCTGCATGAGGCGTCAGTTCAATTTTCAAGTCGCCCGCCCCGGCTCCCCCTCCCCACGTCCCTTTACCTGAAGTGAGTGAGTCAGTGAGGTGGGCTCCCTCAACCTCCCACCCCCAGCCTCCCAACATCCTGCTTGGAAACGTTCCGGAGCCAGCCGGGTGTGCCTCCGTCTTCTCTCCCTTCCCCACCCCTTGCCGGCCATCTCCTCCTTGCCAGGCTGACATTTGCATCGGTGGCAGTCAGGCCTCACTCAGTGGCCACCGTTTATGGAGATGGGGCGGCACGGTCCCACTTCCCCAGAGGCAGCTTGGGCCGATGGCTAGCCCTTGACCCGCGTGGGCGAGCGGGCTGGTCTGTAGTTGTGGGGTTTCCCCTTCCCGCTTCGCTCCTCAGGCCTCCCTCCGTAGGAAAGCTTCACCCTGGCTGGGTCTCAATCATCCTTTTGTCATGATGTTTTCTCATCTCCTCCCTCCCGCCAGCATATTTTCACAATGGGAAGAGCGTCACAGCTCTAGTGTGGGCCTTCTTAGTAGTTGCCCCAAATGGAAACGCTTTCTGAAAACTAACACTCTGCTCACTTAAGATTTCCAGGGGGGCCGGGCGCGGGTGGCTCAAGCCTGTAATCCCAGCACTTTGGGAGGCCGAAACGGGTGGATCACGAGGTCAGGAGATCGAGACCATCCTGGCTAACACAGCGAAGCCCCGTCTCTACTGAAACATACAAAAACTAGCCGCGCGGTGGCGGCCGGCCACCGCGCCTGTAGTCCCAGCCACTCGGGAGGCTGAGGCAGGAGAATGGCGTGAGCCCGGGGGGCGGGGCTTGCAATGAGCTGAGATCCGGCCACTGCACTCCAGCCTGGGCCACAGAGCGAGACTCCGTCTCCAAAAAAAAAAATAAGGAAAAAAAAAAAAAACAAAAAAAAAAAAACCAGAAAGATTTCCAGAGACGGAGCCTTGGCCCGTGTTTGTTGGCTGGTTTCGTTTTGTTTGTGTTTTCCCTTGTTCTTATTTGTTTCTTTTCAGGTGCAGTACAAATCCCCAATTTTCAGGAAGACGTGTGTTTTCCCCAAGACGTGTTACCTGCTGTTTTCTCCTGTGGTTAACTACTGCTTTTGTGACTCTCTCAACGTGTCATGAGAGCCGGTTGATGTGTACTATACTTCATAAGATCTCATTTTCTACAAATCCATAGCGGATGCTCCTGCTGCTCCTGCTGCGGCTGCTCTTGTTGCCGTTGTTGTTGCTGTTGTTGTTTTCAAAGCATACCCGGCCACCGTTTATGGGATCAAAAGCATTATCAAATATGTGTCATTATTTCTTGAGCACGCCCTTCCTCCTCCTCTCTCTGTCTCTCTGTCTGTGGCTGTGTCTCTCTTTCTCTGTCTGTCTCTCTCTCTCTCTCTCTCTCTCTCTATCTGTGTGTGTGTGCCTCTCTCTCTCTCTCTCTCTGCCTGTCTGTTTCTCTCTCTCTCTCTCTGCCTCTTTGTCTGTGTCTGTCTCTCGCTCGCTCGCTCTCTCCATGTTGGTCTTCTGCCGTAGTCTCTTTCTCTTCCTGTCTGTCCGTGTCTCTCTCTCTCTCTCTCTCTCTCTCTCTGTCTCTCTCTCCCCGTCTGTCTGTTTCTCTGTCTCTGTCTCTCTCTCTCTCTCTCTCTCTCCCTGTCTGTGTCTCTCTGCCTGTCTGTTTCTCTCTCTCTCTCTGTCTGTCTGTCTCTCTCTCTCTCTCTCTCTCTCTCTCTGTCTCTCTCTCCCCGTCTGTCTGTTTCTCTCTGTCGCTCTCTCTCGCCGTTTCTATGCGTTTCTCTCTGTCTCTCTCTGTCCATCTCTGTCTTTCTCTCTCTGCCTCTCTCTCTCTCTCTCTCTCTGCCTGTCTCTCCCCTGTGTCTCTCTGCCTGTCTTCTGTCTGTCGGTTTGTCTCTCTCTCCCTGTCTGTGTCTCTCTGCCTCTTTCTCTCACTGTGTCTGTCTTCTGTCTGATTCTCTTTCTCTGCCTGTCTCTCTCTCTTTCTGTCTGTTTCTCTGTCTCTGTGCGTCTCTCTGTCTCTCTCTCTCTCCCCGTCTGTCTTTTGTCTTACTTTCTTTCTCTGCCTGCCTGTGTGCCTGCCTGCCTGTCTGTCTCTCTCTCTGTCTGTCTCTCTCTGTCTGTCTGTCTCTCTCTCTCCCTCCCCCTTTGGTCTGTTTCTCTCTGTCTCTCTCTGTCTCTCTGTCTCTCTCTCTCTCTCTCTCTCTCCCTCTGTGTATCTTTGTATCTCTGTCTGTCTCTCTCTCTCTCTCTCTCTCACTCGCTCGCTCTCGCTATCTCCCACCCTCTCTTTCTTTGCCAAAAAGCTCAACTACATGTAATGTAATCCAGTACCAAGGCCTGAATTCTTCACTTTAGACACCCCAGATTTGATCTTCCCACAGAATGCTGTACAGAAGTGGCGAGTTGATTTCTGGACTTGGATACCTCATAGATACTACATAATAATGACGATCCCACCCTAAACTCTGGGGTTGCTTCTCCCTCGACTGTCTCCAAAAATTCGTACCTCTGTTCACCTAGGATGCTGAGAGGGTTTTCTCAATGTGCCTCTGCCCGTGTCCTAAATGACCTGGGACCGAGCCCTGTCTATCTGTTCTGTCTCAAATCTGTATCTGCAAGCACGTCTCAAATATGTATCTGCAAGCACTTCAAAGAACCACTGGCTCTTTGAAGATATCCCAAGTGGTTTCGGCTTCTGGGCTGGGAGGCCTAAGCCTGCTGAGAACTTCCCTGCTCAGGATTCTGTGTGAACAAAAGTGCCTCTGCTGAGAGCTGGGATCCTGGGGACCATGCTGGCTAGCGCTGGATGAGTCTCGGAAGGATGCAGGACTCCATAAAGCTGACCTCTCCCAAGGAGGTCAAAGGGATCCCTGTGCATTGGCCCGAGGCCTCCAACGTACATCACCGTCACCATCACCGTCAGCATCCTCGTGAGCCTGCCCGAGGCCCCGACTCCCGGGAGACACTTGGGAGCCCGGCCTTCCTCGGCTAAAGTCCAAAGGACGGCGACTTTCATCCACAAGGTCTCCACTGAGCTGCGAAGATCTGGGCGTGGGGCAGAGAGGGACCTGGAGGGCAGGCGTCCTGACAGGCGATGAGTTCCCTAGGCTCTGGCCACCCCAACCACGACCACGCCCGGGCACCCGTGGTACACCATCGCTTTCCCTCCATCACTTATTCCCTCCTCTGCCCACAGCCGCCCCACCCCACCCCACCCCACGCTGCAGCTGGAGGTTACAAGACCACACGGCGTGAATAGAGCCTGACGGGTGAGAGAGACCATTTCACGAGTCGGGGGGTGGGTCGGGGGCTGGGGGATTCTGTAGAGAGCGCGATTCTCCCTCGTGGGTGGCTACAGGCTAGAAATGAATGTCGCTTCTTGGGCAGAGGGGCTTCCTTAGGCAGTCACGTTTGCGGAGTGTCTCTCAAACCCTCCCTTGAGGCCACAGAATAGATTCCACGCCAACCCTCCACGTTTCCCGGGTGCTGGATGTATCCTGTCAAGAGACCCGAGGGTGACACGTTGAGTGAAACACCTTGATTGGCTTTGTGTGTTTGTGGGTTTCTGAGATGGAGTCTCGCTCTGTCCCCCAGGCTGGAGTGCAGTGGCCTGATCTCGGCTCACTGCAACCTCTGCCTCCCGGGCTCCAGCGATTCTCCTGCCTTCAGCGGCACCATGCCCGGCTCCTCTTTTAATTTTTAGTAGACACGAGGTTTCGCCCTGTTTCACCGCTTTTCACTGGAGTGTCTAGATAAGAGCCACACCTCGTTCTGTGCCACAGAATGACTTCCTTATCATGCCGACTCTGGAAAGCCCGGCCCCTGTGATCCATTTCAAACCGACAGTCACCTCATGTTTGGAAAGCGGATCCGCTCCCAAGTTCAGTGGAGGGATGTGACATATGTAGGACGAGGACTCTCTTCTTTCTGATTCGGTCTGCGGTGGGGCCTAGGGCTGGAGCTCTCTCTGTGCGGACCGCTGGCTCCCTCTACCTTGGGTTCCATCGGCCCCACCCTGGGACAAGGGCCTTGGCAGATTCTGGCCCTTCCGGGCCCTTAGGTCGCTGTCAGAAACCCCATCTCGCTCGGATGTCCCGAATGACTGTGGCTTGCGCCTCTCTGGAAATATTGAAATCTATCCTCTGGCGTGGCCGCCTACAACCACAGGAGCTCGGGACACACGGCCGGCCGCCATCCACCTCACTGGTTTTGGGAGAAAGCTGAAAGTCTCTTGCCGACTCTCTCTTGACTTGAGTTCTTCACGGGCGGGCGTGTGGTTAAGGCGCAGTGAGACCAGGCGTATTAACTCACGTCGGTGCGGTGGCTCACGCCTGTAACCCCAACACTTTGGGAGGCCGAGGCCGTGGGATCCCTTAGGGAATCCCTGACCCGGGAAGTTGAGGCTGCAGTGAGCCATGATGGTGTCACTGCACTCCAGCCTGGGCGAAAGACAGAGAGACCCTGTCACAGGCAGGCAGGCAGGCAGGCAGGCAGGCAGGCAGACAGACAGACAACAGCTGTATTATGGTCTCCTCAGGGAGGAAGCAAAAATAACAGCAGACAGCACTTAACGTTCCTGTTGTGGTTGTTGTTTTGGACGGACTTTTCGCTGTGGTTGCCACGCTGGAGTGCAATGGCACCATCTGGAGGATCCACCTGCTCTCGGCCTCCCAAAGTGCGGGGATGACAGGCGTGAGCCTACCGCAGCTGGCTGCCCACCCCCACCCCCACCCGTCCGCCCCCAACCACCGCTTGTCTTCCCGACAGTTTTACGGCAGAGTGTCTGGCTGGCTTGCTTAAATTCATTCTACCTAGAAATTTAGGATGTCAGCCTCTGGCCTCATGGCCTCTGCGCTGAGAGTCCCCTGGTGTGTCTATCACAGGACCGTACACGTAAGGAGTAGAAAAACCGCAGTGTTCAAAATCTGTCATTTTGTGATACAGAAACACGGATTCACCCAGAAAACAGGGAAACTGTGACAAATTGTCTTCGTCAGTCCTGCTGTCTGTGCCAGCGATTCTTTTAGGTTTGGACCTTGACCCAGAGAATTTCCAGTCCGTCCCTCATCTCTCCTCTCGTCTCTCGCCTCCGGACAGAGGTTCCAGATGATCCGATGGCTGGGGTCTTAGGCTGTGTGCCCCAGGGTCCCTGGTCGATTAGTTGTGGGGATGACCTAGCGGCCACGGTTACTCTGAAAAGGAGGCATCAACAGAGGAAGGAAGCCCAGGCCGCCTGCGCACAGCCTGGGGCAACTGCGTCTTCTCCACCGCCGGCCCCCCCCCCACCTCCAAGTTCCCCCCTTCCTTGTTGCCTAGGAAACCGCCACTTTGAGGACTGGGCCTGAGTGACCTTTGATCAGGGAGCATAAATACATACATGCATGCATACATACATACATACAAGTAAATAAAATACAATACAATGAGATGGTACGGGCGCGGTGGCTCACGCCTGTCATCCCCAGCACTTTGGGAGGCCGAGGCGGGCAGATCACCTGAGGTCGGCAATTCGAGACCCGCCTGACCCACCTGGAGACACCCCGTCTGTCCCTGAAAATACAAAATTAGCCGGGCGTGGTGGCACAAGCCTGTAGCCCCAGCTACTAGGGAAGGGAAACTGAGGCAGGAGAATTGCTTGAACCTGGGAGGCAGAGGTCGCAGTGAGGCGACAGGGCGCCATTGCGCTCCCGTCTGAGCAACAAGAGCGAAACCGCGTCTCCAAGCAGGAAAAAAAAAAAAAAACCAGAAGACAAACCGGAAAACAAACAAGCAAGCCAAAAAACACCATTCTCTGTGAAACTGCTTTGTAGTGTGTGTCTTCGTCTCAGAGAGTGAAACCTTTCTTTTGAATCAGCAGGTTGGAAGGATTTTTTGGTAGACTCTGTCTATGCACATTTAGGAGACCCTTGTGTCCTACGGTGAAACAATCTTATATTTTCAGATAAAGACGAGAGAAGATCTTCAGGAAACTGCTTTGTGATGTGTGGATTCATCATACAGAGTTCAAACTGTCTTTGGATTCAGCAGTTTGGAAGCGGAATGGACATTTGGGAGCCCATTGGGGCCTAGTGTGAGAACCCGAGTATCCCCACCACAGAAATAGAAAGAAGCTCTCTGTGATACTGCTTTGTGATGTGTGGATTCCTGGGACAGAATTAACACTCATTTTTGATTTAGGAGGTTTGAAGCACGCTTTCTGTTGAATCATGAATATACCTTTTGGGAGCCCATCGAGGCCTAGTCACGAAAAACCGAAGACCCCCAAATAAAAACTAGAAAGAAGCTGTCTCGAAACTGCTTTGTGGGAGTGTGGATTCATCTCACAGAGTGAAACCTTTCTTTTGATATACCAGGTTGGGCGCCCTTTTGTGGAATCTGCAAAGGGACATTTGGGAGCTCGTTGAGGCCTAGGGTGAAAACGGAAAATCTCTACATCAAAACTAAGAGCAAGCCATCTGTAAAACTGCTGCGACGTGTCGATTCCTCTTACCGAGTTAAATCTTTCTGCGGACTCAGCAGATTGGAAGCATTTTGTGTTTGGTTTTGTTGCTGTATTTTTTTTTTTTTTTTTTTTTTCCTTTTTAAGACAGAGTCTCACTCTGTCCCCAGGCTGGAGTGCACTGACACCATCTCGGCTCACAGCAACCTCCGCCTCCCAGTTCAAGGGATTCTCCTGCCTCAGCCTCCCAAGTAGTTGGGATTACAGGCAGCCGCTACCAGGCCCGGCTAATTTTGGTATTCTTGGTAGAGATGGGGGCCTCACCGTTTTGGCCAGGCTGGTCTGGAACTCCCGACCTCAGGTGATCCACCGCCTCTGCCTGCCAAAATGCTGGGATTACAGGCAGCCGCTACCAGGCCCGGCTAATTTTGGTATTCTTGGTAGAGATGGGGGCCTCACCGTTTTGGCCAGGCTGGTCTGGAACTCCCGACCTCAGGTGATCCACCGCCTCTGCCTGCCAAAATGCTGGGATTACAGGCGTGAGCCACTGCACGCCGATTGGAAGCAGTTTTGGCAGAATCTTCGAAGGACATTTGGGAGCCCTTTGTGGCTTGTGGTGAAACTGAATATCCCCAGATGAAAACGAGAAAAATGCTACCGGTGAAACTGCTTTTTGACGTGCGGATTCACCTCAAGCGGAGGCATCTTGTGAACCAGGAGGTTGGAAACACGCTTGCTGTTGAATCTGGGAAGGGACATTCGGGAACCCCAGCGAGGCCTATGTAGAAAACCACGTAGAACATCCACAGGTGAAAAACAAAACGGCGCTATCTGTCACATTGATTTGTGATGCGTACATTGATCTCTTAGCGATAAACCATTCTTTCGATCCAGCAGGTTAGAAAGACTTGTCTTTTTTTTTTTTTTTTTTTTTTACTAGAGGCGGGGCTTCGCCATGTTAGCCAGGATGGTCTCGATCTCCTGACCTCGTGATCCGCCCGCCTCGGCCTCCCAAAGTGCTGGGAGTACAGGCCGGAGCCACCGCGCCTGGCCGTGAAAGACTTTTGTTTGGCAGTGTCTCTGAATGGATTTTGGGAGCCCATTGAGGCCTATGGCGAATCACCAAATATTCCCAGAAAAAATTAGAAAGACCGTATTTGAGAAACTGCTGCGATGTGTGGATTCATCTTAAAGAGTGACACCTTTCTTTAGATTCAGCAGGTTGGAGACACTCTCTTTGTAGAAATTCCGAAGGGACATCTGGGAGCCCTTGAGGCCTGTGGTGAAAACCGGAATATCCCCAGCCAGGCAGAGACCAGAGAGAATATGTCGTTGAAGCTGCTTCGTGATGTCTGGATTTATCTCCCAGCATGAAACCTTTGGTTTGTTTGTTTGTTTGTCTGAATCAGCAGGTTGGAAATGCTCTTTTTGTGGAATCTGTGGGAAGACATTGTAAAGCCCATGAATTCCGTTGTCAAAACCAGATTCTCCCCGATGAAAGCCGTGAAGAAAGCGATCTGTGAAACTGCTTTGCTTGATGGGATTCATCTCACAGAGTTCTTTTCATTCACGTGTTGGAAACAGGCTTTTCCTGGAATTTGCCAAGGCATATTTGGGAGCCCATGGAGGCCTATGTTGAAAAATGAAATATCCCCAGAGAAGCAGTAGAAAGAAGCTATCTGTGAATTGGCTTTGTGATATGTGGATTCCTCTCGCAGAGTTAAACCCGTCTTCGGTTCAGCGGGTTGGAAACACTTATTTGGTATAATCTGCAGAAGGATATTTGGGACTCCTTTGAGGGCAATGGTGGAAAGCACAGATTTCCATATAACGACTAGAAGGAAGAACCTATGGAAAAACCGATGCTCCACAGATCAAAACCAGAACCAAACTCTCATTGGAACTGAGTAGTGATCTGTGAATACATGTTACAGAGTTGAACTTTTCTTTGGATTCAAAATGTTGTGAACACTGTGTTTGCGGAAACTGTGAATGGACATTGCAAAGATCATCGAGGCCCAAGGGAGGTCTGTCTGTCTCTCTCTCTCTGCCTCTCTGTCTCCCCTGTCTGTCCGTCTCTCTCTCTCTCTCTCTCTCTCTCTCTCTCTGCCTGTCTCTCTCACTGGGTCTCTCTTCTGTCTTACTCTCTTTCTCTGCCTGTCCTTCTGTTTGTTGGTCTGTCTCTCTCTCTCTCTCTCTCCCCGTCTGTCTGTCTGTCTGTCTCTCTCTCTCTCTCTCTCCCCTGTCTCTCTGTCTCTCTGTCTCTCTCTCTCTCTCTGTCTCTCACTGTCTCTCGCTGTCCGTCTCCAAAAAAGGGAGAGATACAGACATGCATACATACATACATGGAAACAATTAAAATAAAAATAAAATAAATTTAATAACTCTGCCTAGTGCGGTGGCTGAAGCCTGTCATCTCAACACTTTGGGACGCCGAGGGCAGTGGATTGCTGGATCACGAGGTGGTCAGACCAGCAGGGCCAGTATGGTGAAACCCGTCTCTAGTCAAAATACCGAAAATCCGGCCAGGCACGGTCGTGTCGTCTGTAATCCCAGCTACCTGCGAGGCCGAGCAGAGGCAGGGGAATCGCTTGAACTTGGAAGGCGGAGGTGACAGTGATCCGAGATCGCGCCACTGCACACCAGCCTGGGTGAGAGGCGAAACATCGTCTCAAAACATAAAAATAAAATGAAAATGAAAACATTAAAAGTGAGTTTCCGGGAAGAGGGAAAAAGGAAACACAAGAAAACAGTCCCACAGTGACATAAACATCGCCTTTCGCCTTCGGGGCACCAGTGATGCTACCAATGATGCGTAATGTCTTTTTAACTTCCTTTTATTTGATTATTATTTAAAGTTTGACACGAGCATGAGGCCCTCCTTCCCTCCCTCCCTCCATCCCGCTCCCTCGTCGCCCAGACAACTTCAGGAGACAGACCATGGCTGGGCCACATTGTTCTTCTCTTTGAGCAGTTGTTTTCCGGGCGTTTTCGTGTCTTTAACCTCGTGGACTCTTCTGCTCGGATTTCACAGAAGGCAGCTCCACTCCAGGCCTTGTTGTTACTGGGGCTTTCCTGATTCTCCACAGATGTAGTGAAAGCAGGTAGATTCGCCTCGCCTCGCACAGCCCCCACCCTTTCTTTCTGTCTTTAATTCTCTTTCTTTCTTTGTTGCTTTCTTGCTGTTTCGGTTTCTTTCTTTCTCTTTCTTTCCTTCCTTCCTTCCTTCCCTTCTTTCTCTCTTGTTCTTTTCTCTTTCGTGCTTGCTTTACTTCTTTTTTGTTTTTTTTTTTTTTTTTTTTTTTTTTTTTTTTTTTTTTTTTTTTTTTTTTTTTTTGGAAAAGAGTCTAGCTCTGTCGCCCAGGCTGGAGTGCAGTGGCGCGATCTCGGCTCACTGCAAGCTCCGCCTCCCGGGTTTACGCCATTCTCCTGCCTCGGCCTCCCGAGTAGCTGGGACTACAGGCGCCGCCATCTCGCCCGGCTAGTTTTTTTTCTGTATTTTTTAGTAGAGACGGGGTTTCACCGTGTTAGGCAGGATGGTCTCGATCTCCTGACCTCGTGATCCGCCCGTCTCGGCCTCCCAAAGTGCTGGGATTACAGGTGCCAGGCCTATTTGCTTATCTTTTTTATTTTTATTTGTATCTGCTCATTTGTGCACATAAATCTAAATATTCTTATCTATTTTAATGTTTTTTATACACTGTATTTAAATAACAATGTACATATTTATACTGATATTTGAAATCTCCTTGTCTTTTCTTGCTGTCTCTCCTTTACGTTTTCCTTCCTTCCTTTTCTTTCTTTCTTTCTTTCTTTCTCTCTGTGTTTCTTTCATTTTCTCTCTCTCTCTGTCCCAGCCTCTGAAAGTGCTGGGATCACAGGTGCCAGGCCTATTTGCTTATCTTTTTTATTTTTATTTGTATCTGCTCATTTGTGCACATAAATCTAAATATTCTTATCTATTTTAATGTTTTTTATACACTGTATTTAAATAACAATGTACATATTTATACTGATATTTGAAATCTCCTTGTCTTTTCTTGCTGTCTCTCCTTTACGTTTTCCTTCCTTCCTTCCTTCCTTCCTTCCTTCCTTCCTTCCTTCCTTCCTTCCTTTTCTTTCTTTCTCTCTCTCCTTTATGTCTTTCCTCCTTCCTTCCTTGCTCTCTGTCTCTCCTTCTTTATGTTTTCCTTCCTTCCTTCCTTCCTTCCTTCCTTCCTTCCTTCCTTCCTTCCTTCCTTCCTTCCTTCCTTCCTTCCTTCCTCCTCCCTCCCTCCCTCCTCCTTCCTTCCTTCCTTCCTTCTTTCTCTCTTGTTCTTTTCTCTTTCGTGCTTGCTTTACTTCTTTTTTTTTTTTTTTTTTTTTTTTTTGGAAAAGAGTCTAGCTCTGTCGCCCAGGCTGGAGTGCAGTGGCGCGATCTCGGCTCACTGCAAGCTCCGCCTCCCGGGTTTCGCCATTCTCCTGCCTCGGCCTCCCGAGTAGCTGGGACTACAGGCGCCGCCATCTCGCCCGGCTAGTTTTTTCTGTATTTTTAGTAGAGACGGGGTTTCACCGTGTTAGGCAGGATGGTCTCGATCTCCTGACCTCGTGATCCGCCCGTCTCGGCCTCCCAAAGTGCTGGGATTACAGGCTTGAGCCACCGCGCCCGGCCTGCTGTACTTCTTTTCTGTTTTCTTTCTTTCTTTCTTTCTTTCTTTCTTTCTTTCTTTCTTTCTTTCTTTCTTTCTTTCTTTCTTTCTTTTTTTTTTTTTGAGACGGAGTCTTGCTCTGTCACCCAGGCTGGAGTGCAGTGGCGGATCCCAGCTCACTGCAAGCTCCTCCTTCCGGGTTCGCCTTTCTCCAGCCTCAGCCTCCCGGGTAGCTGGGACTGCAGGCGCCCGCCACCTCGCACGGCTAGCTAGTTTTTGTCTTTCTAAGTAGAGACGGGGTTTCACCGGGTTCGCCAGGATGGTCTGGATCTCCTGACCTTGTGATCCGCCCGTCTCGGCCTCCCAAAGTGCTGGGATGACAGGCTTGAGCCACCGCGCCCGGCCACTGTCTTTCTTTTCTTCCGTTTCTTTCCTGCTCTTCCGTTTCCTCGGCTTCTTTTCCCTTCTTTCCTCATTCTTTCTCTCTGTTTCATGTGTCTTTCCTTTCCATCTCTCTTGGCAAAATGTAACGTTTAAACACTTATACGTTTCTTCATCTTCCTTTTCACATTGTCTCTCTGTTCTCTGCTTCCTTCCTCCTCCCTCCCTCCTCCCTCCTCCCTCCCTCCCTTCCTTTCACCATCTGTCTCTTCTGTCCCTTCCTCCTGGCTCCCCCTCCCTCCCTCTCTCCGCCTCTGTCTGGATTCAGGAAGAGCCTACGCATTCCGTGTCTCCCTGTGTCCTCAACGACCCGCGACCGAGTCCTTGCTTGTTGTTTCTCCTCCGAGATGCCTCTCCGAACAGCCACAAGCCGTGGGTTGCCTTCTGACTCTGTCGCGGTCGATGCAGGGACGGGCTTTGGGGACCGTTTCTGTGGGGTTGGGGAGAGGGGCTGCGTTTTCGGCCTCGGGATAGCGTTTCTCGACTCACGGTTTCGGTTTTGCGGTCCGCGGGCCGGCCTGCCATCGGATCTGTCTTGGTGACGTTCGCGACGGTTGTCGGACTCCATCTGGTGGCCGCTTTTATATCGTTCCTTGGCTTCCGGAGCTGCGGTGGCAGCTGCCGAGGAGGACCGTCCCGCTGTGAGCTAGGCAGAGCTCCGGAAAGACTGCGGTCGTCAGCCGGGCTGTCTCGGTCGCGCCAGAGCTCTGGCGCGTCACTTGAGTCAGAGCTCAGGCGTGCAGGCTTAGGTGGAGAGGTTGTCGCTGCGTTTTCGGGCCCGAGCTGGGTGTGGGGGAGGGCGGTTGCCAGGTTGGTCGACCAGCACGCCGCAGCTCCCGAGGCCTGACCCCGCGACCCGCGGGGACCCACCGGGCTTGGGGCGGGAGGCCGGGGACGTCCTTCCCGGCCCGGTGGCGGGCCCACGCGCATGTTGGCCGTCTGAGGCAGCGGCCGAATTCTTTCCCCGAGTCCCCGTGGGGAGCCGGGGACCGTCCTGCCCGTCCCGGGCCCGGCCGCCGTCCCTCTGCCGTGACCTTTTCTTTCCAAGTCCCCGTGGGGAGTCGGAGAGCGCTCCCTGAGCGCGCGTGCGGCCCGAGAGGTCACACCTGGCCGGCCTTCGCTCCCTCGTGTGTGTCCCGGTCGTACGAGGGGACGGCCGGAAACGCTTCCGAGTCTGGCTCTGGAGATACGGGCCGCCCCCTGCGTGGCACGGGTGGCCGGGGGGACGCCCCTGGCCCGGCGCAGCTCCGGCATGTGTCCTGGGGTCGACCAGAGGGCCCTGGGTGCTGCGTGTCTGCCTGCGATGCTGGCGACTCTGGGGACAGATGTCCGTGTCGCGGGTTCCCTGGGCCGGCGGCGTGGCCGGTGACTCGACCTCCTGTCCCCGCGGGACGTGTATCTTTCACTCCGAGTCGGTATTTTGGGCCACCAGGTTATTGCTGACACGCTGTCCTCCGGCGACTTGTCGCTGGAGAGGTTGAGCCTCTGGAACGCGTGGTGGGCCTCCGGCCTCCCGGTGACTCGGCTAGCCGGCCTTGCCCCTGCTTGAGCCGCCTGCTGGGGCCCCGTGCCTGCCCTCCCACGCGTCTGAGCGTCCCGACTCCCAGTGCCACCCGGGTCCGGGTCTCTGACCCACCCCGGGGCGGCGGGAAGGTGGTGCAGGCTCAGCCCGCCGCCGTGCGCTCCCGCTGCGGGCACCTGGGGCGGCCGTGACAACCCCACTCCCGCTGGCTCCGCGCCGTGCGTGTCAGGCGTTCCTCGTTTCTGCCGGGTTGTCTGCCGCCCCTCCCCGGAGCTGGGGATGACGGCCGGGCTGATCTGATCTGCTCGCTGGCCTCTGGAGGCTGTGGCTGACTGACTGACCGACCGACCCTGCTCCGGGGTGCTCTCCTGATCGATGTGGTGATGTCGTGCTCTCCCGGGCCGGGACCGAGCCGCGACGGGCGAGGCGGCCATTCATGCTGAATGGGACCCGTTCTTCTCGTCCCGTCCGCGGGCCCCCCGTCCCTTTCCCGGGCGTCCCTGAGCGCGTCTGCGGGCCCGACGAGGGGCGACTGGCAGGGCGGGGAACGTGACCCGCCCTCGGTGAGAATGCCTTCTCTAGCGATCTGAGAGGCGTGCCTTGGGGTACCGGATCCCCGGCCTGCCGCCTCTGTCTGCGTTTGTGGTAGCGCTGCCGTCGCGACTCGCTTGCGGAGAGCCCTCCTTCTCCTCCTCCTCTGCCGCTTCGCCCCTCGACGGGGTTTTGAGGTAGGGTAGGGAGGGAGGGCTCCGCCGGCCCCCGCGGTGGGGGCCGAGCGCGCAACTCGTCGCCTACTGTGGCCTGCGCCTCCCCTTCCGAGTTGGGGAGGATCCCGCTGGGCCGGGCCCGACGTCCCAGCGGCTGGGGAGGCTGCCGCGAGCGGCGGGTGCACGCGGCGTTCCGCTGCGAGCCGGCTCTCCGCCCGCTGCCGTGACGAGCCGCGACCCGGTGCCGATGACCGCGTGTGCGTGGCGCGGAGTTGGGCCGCCTGGTCCTCGTGGGAGTGAGCGGTCCCGGCCGGGTGGGCGCCGGCCTCCCGGGGACTCGGCTAGCCGGCCTTGCCCCTGCTTGAGCCGCCTGCTGGGGCCCCGTGCCTGCCCTCCCACGCGTCTGAGCGTCCCGACTCCCAGTGCCACCCGGGTCCGGGTCTCTGACCCACCCCGGGGCGGCGGGAAGGTGGTGCGGGCTCAGCCCGCCGCCGTGCGCTCCCGCTGCGGGCACCTGGGGCGGCCGTGACAACCCCACTCCCGCTGGCTCCGCGCCGTGCGTGTCAGGCGTTCCTCGTTTCTGCCGGGTTGTCTGCCGCCCCTCCCCGGAGCTGGGGATGACGGCCGGGCTGATCTGATCTGCTCGCTGGCCTCTGGAGGCTGTGGCTGACTGACTGACCGACCGACCCTGCTCCGGGGTGCTCTCCTGATCGATGTGGTGATGTCGTGCTCTCCCGGGCCGGGACCGAGCCGCGACGGGCGAGGCGGCCATTCATGCTGAATGGGACCCGTTCTTCTCGTCCCGTCCGCGGGCCCCCCGTCCCTTTCCCGGGCGTCCCTGAGCGCGTCTGCGGGCCCGATGAGGGGCGACTGGCAGGGCGGGGAACGTGACCCGCCCTCGGTGAGAATGCCTTCTCTAGCGATCTGAGAGGCGTGCCTTGGGGTACCGGATCCCCGGCCTGCCGCCTCTGTCTGCGTTTGTGGTAGCGCTGCCGTCGCGACTCGCTTGCGGAGAGCCCTCCTTCTCCTCCTCCTCTGCCGCTTCGCCCCTCGACGGGGTTTTGAGGTAGGGTAGGGAGGGAGGGCTCCGCCAACCCCGCGGTGGGGGCCGAGCGCGCGGCTCGTCGCCTACTGTGGCCTGCGCCTCCCCTTCCGAGTTGGGGAGGATCCCGCTGGGCCGGGCCCGACGTCCCAGCGGCTGGGGAGGCTGCCGCGAGCGGCGGGTGCACGCGGCGTTCCGCTGCGAGCCGGCTCTCCGCCCGCTGCCGTGACGAGCCGCGACCCGGTGCCGATGACCGCGTGTGCGTGGCGCGGAGTTGGGCCGCCTGGTCCTCGTGGGAGTGAGCGGTCCCGGCCGGGTGGGCGCCGGCCTCCCGGGGACTCGGCTAGCCGGCCTTGCCCCTGCTTGAGCCGCCTGCTGGGGCCCCGTGCCTGCCCTCCCACGCGTCTGAGCGTCCCGACTCCCAGTGCCACCCGGGTCCGGGTCTCTGACCCACCCCGGGGCGGCGGGAAGGTGGTGCGGGCTCAGCCCGCCGCCGTGCGCTCCCGCTGCGGGCACCTGGGGCGGCCGTGACAACCCCACTCCCGCTGGCTCCGCGCCGTGCGTGTCAGGCGTTCCTCGTTTCTGCCGGGTTGTCTGCCGCCCCTCCCCGGAGCTGGGGATGACGGCCGGGCTGATCTGATCTGCTCGCTGGCCTCTGGAGGCTGTGGCTGACTGACTGACCGACCGACCCTGCTCCGGGGTGCTCTCCTGATCGATGTGGTGATGTCGTGCTCTCCCGGGCCGGGACCGAGCCGCGACGGGCGAGGCGGCCATTCATGCTGAATGGGAC
>DAKLCV010001907.1:32500-37500 GCA_030247045.1 Colobus guereza
TTTCTTTCTTTCTTTCTTTCTTTCTTTCTTTCTTTCTTTCTTTCTTTCTTTCTTTCTTTCTTTCTTTCTTTCTTTCTTTCTTTCTTTCTTTCTTTCTTTCTTTCTTTCTTTCTTTCTTTCTTTCTTTCTTTCTTTCTTTCTTTCTTTCTTTCTTTCTTTCTTTCTTTCTTTCTTTCTTTCTTTCTTTCTTTCTTTCTTTCTTTCTTTCTTTCTTTCTTTCTTTCTTTCTTTCTTTCTTTCTTTCTTTCTTTCTTTCTTTCTTTCTTTCTTTCTTTCTTTCTTTCTTTCTTTCTTTCTTTCTTTCTTTCTTTCTTTCTTTCTTTCTTTCTTTCTTTCTTTCTTTCTTTCTTTCTTTCTTTCTTTCTTTCTTTCTTTCTTTCTTTCTTTCTTTCTTTCTTTCTTTCTTTCTTTCTTTCTTTCTTTCTTTCTTTCTTTCTTTCTTTCTTTCTTTCTTTCTTTCTTTCTTTCTTTCTTTCTTTCTTTCTTTCTTTCTTTCTTTCTTTCTTTCTTTCTTTCTTTCTTTCTTTCTTTCTTTCTTTCTTTCTTTCTTTCTTTCTTTCTTTCTTTCTTTCTTTCTTTCTTTCTTTCTTTCTTTCTTTCTTTCTTTCTTTCTTTCTTTCTTTCTTTCTTTCTTTCTTTCTTTCTTTCTTTCTTTCTTTCTTTCTTTCTTTCTTTCTTTCTTTCTTTCTTTCTTTCTTTCTTTCTTTCTTTCTTTCTTTCTTTCTTTCTTTCTTTCTTTCTTTCTTTCTTTCTTTCTTTCTTTCTTTCTTTCTTTCTTTCTTTCTTTCTTTCTTTCTTTCTTTCTTTCTTTCTTTCTTTCTTTCTTTCTTTCTTTCTTTCTTTCTTTCTTTCTTTCTTTCTTTCTTTCTTTCTTTCTTTCTTTCTTTCTTTCTTTCTTTACTGATGATGTGTTGTTGCCATGGTAATCCTGCTCAGTACGAGAGGAACCGCAGGTTCAGACATTTGGTGTATGTGCTTGGCTGAGGAGCCAATGGGGCGAAGCTACCATCTGTGGGATTATGACTGAACGCCTCTAAGTCAGAATCCCGCCCAGGCGGAACGATACGGCAGCGCCGCGGAGCCTCGGTTGGCCTCGGATAGCCGGTCCCCGCCTGTCCCCGCCGGCGGGCCGCCTCGCCCGCGCGGGCGTGCCCGCCGCGCGCCGGGACCGGGGTCCGGTGCGGAGTGCCCTTCGTCCTGGGAAACGGGGTGCGGCCGGAAGGCGGCCGCCCCTCGCCCGTCACGCAACGCACGTTCGTGGGGAACCTGGCGCTAAACCATTCGTAGACGACCTGCTTCTGGGTCGGGGTTTCGTACGTAGCAGAGCAGCTCCTCGCTGCGATCTATTGAAAGTCAGCCCTCGACACAAGGGTTTGTCCCGCGCGCGGGCGCGCGGTGGGCCCGGCGGGGCGTGCGCCGCGCGGCGCCGTCCGTCCGTTGTCCTCCTCCTCGGCCTCCCGCCGGACCACGGGCGGGGCGGGAGTGGGGGCGCGCGCGTCCACGCTGGGCGCGCCCGCTTCTTCGGTTCCCGCCTCCTCCCGTTCGCCGCCGGTGGGGCTCCTCCTCCGGGCTGGGACGGTGTCCGGGGAGCCTGGGTTGGGAACCCGCGGAGGCGGAGCGCGCCGAGCGGGATCTGCGGCCCGCCGGCCCCTGTCCCAGGGGTGGCCGTGGGGGCCCGGCCTCGCGCGCCCTTCCTCTGCTTTCCTCCACACGGGTCGACCAGCAGACCGCGGGGCAGCGGCGGAGCGGGTCGCGGCAGTGGCGGGCGTCCCCACCACACCCGGCCAGATCCCGCCGCTCGCGTCCGCTCTGGTTCGGGCCTCCGGGGTCGACCGGCTCTCGCCCGAGGGCGCCACACTTTGTGCGTGCGACCCGCCGGCCCGGTGTCGTCGGACGGGCCGGACCTCCGGCGGACGCCTCTCGGTCTCGGTGTCGGTGGTGGGACAACCCCTTGTTCCGCCCCGCCCCCGTGGTCGACCAGCTGCCGTCCCCGAGCTCCGGACTTACTCGCCGGCTGCCATGTCGTCTCCCGGGTCGACCGGCTCTCGCCCGAGGGCGCCACACTTTGTGCGTGCGACCCGCCGGCCCGGTGTCGTCGGACGGGCCGGACCTCCGGCGGACGCCTCTCGCTCTCGGTGTCGGTGGTGGGACAACCCCTTGTTCCGCCCCGCCCCCGTGGTCGACCAGCTGCCGTCCCCGAGCTCCGGACTTACTCGCCGGCTGCCATGTCGTCTCCCGGGTCGACCGGCTCTCGCCCGAGGGCGCCACACTTTGTGCGTGCGACCCGCCGGCCCGGTGTCGTCGGGACGGGCCGGACCTCCGGCGGACGCCTCTCGGTCTCGGTGTCGGTGGTGGGACAACCCCTTGTTCCGCCCCGCCCCGCGCCCCGCCCCGCCCCGCGCCCCGCCCCGCCCCGCCCCGCGCCCCGCCCCGCCCCGCCCCCGTGGTCGACCAGCTGCCGTCCCCGAGCTCCGGACTTACTCGCCGGCTGCCATGTCGTCTCCCGGGTCGACCGGCAGGACGGACGGCGGTAGGCAGCCGTCCCACGTGCGAGGGCAGTTACCTGCGCTTCACGAGCGGGCGGCCTTCACCCACCTCGGCCTTCGGCGTACCTGGGACCACGCGGAACTCCTTCTGTACTTTTTTTTCAGCCCCACTGTCAGTTCGCTTCCGCCGTACTTGTAAGAGAGTCACTGTAGTCTTCCTCCTTTTCTTCCTTTTTCTTTTTTTTTCTTTCTTTCCTTCTTTTCTTTCCCTCTTTCTCTCTTTCTTTCTCTGTCTTTTATCTCTCTCTCTCTCTCTCTCTCTCTCTCTCTCTCTCTCTCTCTCTCTCTCTCTCTCTCTCTCTCTCTCTCTCTCTCTCTCCCCCTCTCTCTCCCTCTCCTCTCCTTTTTTTTTTTCCTCTTTGGAGACGGAGTCTCGCTCTGTCGCCCAGGCTGGAGTGCAGTGGCCGGATCTCACCTCACTGCAAGCTCCGCCTCCCGGGTTTACGCCATTCTCCTGCCTCAGCCTCCCGAGTGACTGGGACTACAGGCGCCCGCCACCTCGCCCGGCTACTTCTTTGGTATTCTTTTTAGTAGAGACGGGGTTTCACCGTGTAAGCCAGGATGGTCTCGATCTCCTGACCTGGTGATCCACCCGTCTCGGCCTCCCAAAGTGCTGGGATTGCAGGCTGGAGCCACCGCGCCCGGCCCCCTATTTTTCTTTTCTTTTTTCTGGAGATGGAGTCTCCCTCTGTCGCCCGGGCTGCAGTGCACCGCGGCCGGCCAATTCCTTCGTTTATTAAATCTTGTCTGCGCGCTGCTGTGTCTGCACGTGCACGTACCTGTGTGTACACGTGTGTGTATCTACATGTGTATGCATACAAACATACATACATACATACATACATGTTTATATGCACACGTCCATATTTAGGCACACATATATGCATTCTTCGCTGTGTGTATATCTGTATGTGTGTCTATATATACACACGTATTTGCACATACATCATACATGTATGTACGTAATGATAAAACTTTCTATTGTTCAATGCATGTTTCTGATAAATACGTGAATCTGAATATTCAATGTGCATCTCATCTAAATATGCATGGACGTGATTTCCATATGCGTGCGCGTGATTTACATATGCATGCACGTCCTCCCCTCCCCTCCCCTCCACTCCTCCCTCCCCTCCCCTCCCCTCGCCCCCTCCCCTTCCTCCCGCCCCTCCCCTCCCTCCCCTCCCTCCTCCCTCCCTCCCCTCCCCCTCCCCCTCCCCTCCCCCCTCCCTCCCCTCCCCCTCCCTCCCCTCCCCTCCCTCCCCCCTCCCTCCCCTCCCCTCCCCCCTCCCTCCTCCCTCCCTCCCCTCTCCCCTCCTCCCTCCCCTCCCCTCCCTCCCTCCTCCCTCCTCCTCCCTCCCTCCCTCCCTCCCCCCTCCCCTCCCTCCCTCCTCCCTCCTCCCTCCCTCCTCCCTCCTCCTCCCCTCCCCCCTCCCCTCCCTCCCTCCCTCCCTCCCTCCATTTTCTTTTTGGCCTGCCCTGCTCTTCTCACTCTGTCGCACCCTGGACTTACAGGCACGGGATCGTGGTTCACGGCAGCCTCGACCTCCTGGGCTCTGGTGATCTCAGCCTCCCAAGTAGCTGGGACTACAGGGATCTCTTAACCCGGAGAGGGGCAGGCGAACGTGAGCTGTGATGGCACACCTCCACTCCAGCTGAGGTGAGGAGACGTGGGGTGCAGAGAACTCGACGCATTGTGATCTTCATTACCTTGTAGCATTACTCATGCCGTCTTATTTGCTTGTTTCTTCTCATGGGGCATTACTTCTATGTCATTGCCATGTTCATCGTTTGCTTGCCAGCTTGCTGGCCTGCTTGCTGTCTTTGTGGGGTCTTTTTTTTTTTTGGCCTTTTGTTGTTGTTGTTGTTGTTGTTGTTGTTGTTGTTGTTGTTGTTTCTTTTCTAAGATGGATGGAGTCTTCCTCTGTCGCCCAGGCCGAGGTGCAGTGGCGCGATCTCGACCCACCACTGCAGACTCCACCTCCCGGCTCGAGCGGTTCTCGGCCGCAGTCTGCGGAGTAGCTGGGATGACAGGCGTCTGCCACCACGCCTGACTACTTTTAATGTATTTTTAGCGGAGACGACAGGGTTTCACTATCTTGCCCGGCCTGCTCTCGCACTCCCGACCTCATGATCAAGCCGCCTCGGCCTCACAGACTGCTGGGATTACAGGCGTGAGCCACCGTGCCCAACCGCTTACTTGTTTTTCACTTAGTTTTACGTAAAAGTGTTCACTTACTTACGTACTTTCTTACCTGCTACCGTGGGACTACAGGCACGCACCACCACACGGTTAACTTTTACATTGTTTGTCATGCTTTCCGTGCGTATGCATGGATGGATGGATGGATGGATGGATCGATGGATGGATGGATGGATGGATGGATGGATGGATGGATGGATGGATGGATGGATGGATCGATGGATGGATGGATGGATGGATGGATCGATGGA